>PNEQ01000678.1:0-45548 GCA_003012365.1 Medauroidea extradentata | reverse complement strand
AACCAAAAACTAAATCTAAGTTTGTTTAATACCAGACTCATGAAAATTGGAGTATAAACTCAACAAGTTAAGTTTATGCTTTGTTTATTCATACCTCCGTGGAGTTTAAACTCAGTGGTTGAGCATTTCCCCCACTCTCCGAGTAAATACTCAGTGTTGAGTATATACTTCATAACTTTATTCATATAAAACCTAGTTTTAACTCCAAAAATTGTGAGCAAAAGTATATGCTCACTTTTATTCATACCACTCAATGTATCTAACATTCACACCTGGCCTGCTGCCTGGTGGCGAGCTCTCTCCAAAATCAAACCCTTCCTGAGCTTTCCAACTCCACTCAGACACAAACTCCTTCTGCATTACAAGTTGTAACAAGCATGAACTGTCTACTTCGTTCTGTTCTTCTTCACAACCTGTGAATTTTCTCTGTTGTTTCCTCTTCCCTTGTAACCTCCCTTACTCAGCTGGCAACCTAACCTCTCCCTACCTCCCACTCCATTGACCATCCTGTACATTCTCATGAACCTTCCAACTCTCCTTCCCGTTTCCTTTACGTCAGTGGAGGCCTCAAGTATTTTTCTACCTTTCCCTGCCTTCTTTATACCTCCTCCTGCACCTCAACTTCTACATGTGGGTCCCATTCTGCTGTCCCATATTATAATGTTGACTGTTCCATTGCATAGTAAATCTTTTCTTTAACCTCACAGCTAACTCACTTCAGTACCCTTCCCAGCATACCCAACACCCTCCTCCTTTCGTAAACACTCTCACTGCCTGTTTTTTTCCTCCTAAAGTAATCATGCAGCACCACTCATATGTACTTATATTCTGCTTTCTCTGCTATCTCTTGCCCATCCCATCTGTATATCCCTGCTTGCCAATCTCACTATTAAATTAAAAACATTGTGACTATTCTAACTGAATTACAGTCCGTGCATTACTTAAGTTCTTGTATAATTCAAATCGAAACTGTAACTTCCAAAATTCAGCCACAATCACAAATAAATTAATGCCATCAACATTGATAGGATTTGTAATGTATGGAGTTTATTAGTTTATTTATTAAATTTCATGACTTATATATACTTATATATACACTTAGGCCCTATAAATACAACAAACTCCGTACTGTAAATATGTCAATACGAGAGCAGGTTTCATCATACCCCATCATGAACATTGAGGTTATAAAAGTGTACATTCCATTACATAAGGTTAGTCAGAACTACTTAAAAAACTAATTGCAGTAAGTTAATTACATTTGAATCTTAAGACTATTTCATAATATTTTATGTAACGCTCTCTAACTAAAATTAGACTTACTTTTGAACACAAATACGCTTTCAGCTTAGATGACATCACAAAATCAATACGAGCACCACTGGAAATATTAATTGCAAGTGGAGTATGAACTACAGTGTTACAGCGTCTACACGAATAATTAATGCATTTTTGACGCTTTTTAAATTAAATATCGTAAGCGTATGTCAATTAAACGTACAATTGATAGATAAATAAATAAATAGAGAGCCGCAAATTCCCCTCCGACATGTCACCTGCATTCAGTTGTTTCATATAAAAGTCAAAACAAAGTTTATATACAACCATGTTATATTTAGAGCGAAAACTATTTTTAATAAATGTATGAAAAACTGTTTCTTAAATTATACAACTATATTAATTTCTGAACAGTATTTCTGTTAATATTATGTAAAGACATTACATACTACTTCAATTTTTTACTGACGTCACCACCTGTCTCGAGGTCGCCATTTTATCATGTTGTAGTGTTCAATGTACAGCTGATCTGTCATTGTCAAGTGGAAATTCAGTGGTGTTCAGTGCGGGTATCGGGGTCACACAGGCCCAGACGTGTGTATATAGTAGTATTTATTCACAATGAGTGTTAAAATGGCAGGACAAACGATAAACGATAGGTTACTAGCTGCAAGGCATAGCCTAGCCGGCCAGGGGTTGGCGAAGTCGGTATGCAAAGCTACGACAGAAGAAATGATAGGCCCCAAAAAGAAGCATTTAGATTGTAAGTACCTACATTTTGTATAGCCTAGAGTAGTACGGTAATATTACGTATTGTGGTATATTTGGTGGTTCGCATACTTGACCTAGAAACGACGGGGCGTATCGTGCCGGGAGAATTTGAGTTTCTTTTTCTAAAAATTAAGTTGGCGTACGCTGATAACAGTATTTAATAATATGTGCTGAAAAGTATTGTCTTTTATGATTATCTTAAAATGCATTTATAGTTCACCAAAAGTAACCTACAACTTTTTAGGCTAAGTTTTAAGAAATTTTGTAGTGACATTTGGGTTTAATGTCCAGCAAATGCTTCCATTAGAATTTGTAGTGGTCACTATTCTGAATAAATTGTTTCACGACCACTTGCGTGGCTTATTCCCCCCCCCCCCACACACACACACACAGATCTCTTTAGTCAATCAAGCAAATGATTATTTCGTGCAATGTTATTCATGTCGACCCTGCTTGTTGGCGGGTATGTACGAACTTCATATAGCGTAGCCTAAACCTCTTGGAGCAAATTGTTAGTTTTTTCATTTTCACCTTCGTGCTTTTGTTAAATCAATACGCTGAATATAGGTTTACTTATGAAAGTTTTCTTACATGTAGAAGTTCTAAATGGTTCCTTAGACGTGTCAAATTGGGATAGTAATATTGTGTCGAGTTCAATGCCTCGAACTGCTAATTTGACTACCGTAACTTACGGCATGAAGTGTGACAATCTTGAATTCACGGTTTGCTGGCCATACGAGATGGTTGTAAAGGAATGAAACCTATGAATGGATATTTCTTTCTAATCAAGGAATGTGGACCCAAATAGGCCTAGACCCTACCTCAAAAGTTTTTTTATTTGATTTTCGATTTTTAGTTTAGGCTAATGACTGAAAGTGGAATTTCGCACATCAAATACAAATTGAAACCCTTATAATACTTTTATTTTACGCTCAGTAACAGGTTAAATCACGGCTTTACAAATCAGTACAGTAGAAATAGTTAATTGCTAACTAATCGGAATTGGCGGGACTTTATTACGATATATAAGAAAGGCTTTTCAGATTTGTCTGCATTGCGAAGACTGCATGAAAATCGATGGCCGAAATAGTTTTCCACGTGGAAAGGAAATTTGAGAAGGCATTACGAACATTTCTCTAGATATTGTAGATCGACCATGAGGCGACTCGGTTTTTTTCTCTTGCGACTATGTACCGCTGCAGTCGGCGCGTAACAGGTTTGGTTCACTCCGTAGGTGGCTGACCTATCAGCCTTCCGTGCAAGCCTCTCGTGCCGCGCAACTTGTTGGGATATGCCATCACTTCTGCCGCACACTACTGCATGTGTTTTGTGTGACTTGCTTGAATTTAGTTTTACACGACACCAACTGGGAGGCATATCGTGAGTTGTAAGGGGCCAACAAAATTCTGAGAGAAACTCAGACATGTCAATTTGTAGGTAGGTAGTTCGGAATAGTGAGCACTAACGATTTAACCTTCGAAAAAAATTCATCAACCGTTACTGCATATCGTTCAACATCAATAGTAACCTTACATCTTATATGGTTGGCTGCAATTAGCTGAATGTAGTTCGGTATTTTATCGTATTTAAATACGAGACAGAAATGAAACCAACATATTTTAATTTCACTTTATCCCGAACTGCCTGTAGTAATTACAGTTGTGAATTGCACACATATCAAAAATATTAATTTAACACTACTCGTACAGTACAGTGCTTGATTCAATTTTGAAGTTAGTTAATTCCTTCTGCATTCCCTCTTAATTTTTGTAGGTAGCCTATCAAATTTTCTTAATTTCGTTAAAGATTGCGGAAGTAAAATAATTCCTGATCACTCTTTGCACGGATATACTTACACACTAACACGACTAAGAGAACAAATAATACGATATACAAACATTTTTTTTTATCAAAATTCTCTCGAAAATAGGACGTATCGAATATTTTTTAAAATCACTTAAGATACATTCTCAACATGAACTAAGTTTGAGAAGGCCTCTCGCACGAGTCTACTGTAGGCTATCTTGCGTCGTGTTAAAATGTGATCGCTCATATCATTTTCCGTGACGTTTATTTAACTTATTGTAAACATTTGCCTCCACCTCTTTACTCATTCCTTACGAGGTAACTTATGGGAACTTTAGACATAGGTTAGCTAGTTCTTGAGAGTGGTAAGTATGGCCCAAACCGTGATCCTACCAAAGGCGAAATTGCCTTGTCTTGTTTCATGTCTCGTATGTCTAGGAGAAAGTTGCCCATACGTGATACGCGCCAGGTCCTATCTCTACGACATAGGTTACATTTTTGTTAGGTTAAGTTATTTTACTGTCAAGTTTTATATTTTTCGTTAGGTTATGTAACCTAACCTTACCTAACAAAAAATGGAAAATTTAATGGTAAAATTACGTAACCTAACGTAAACCAACCGAAATTAACGTAAACTGATCTTACTTAACGTAACCGAACAAAAAAACAAAATTTCGAAGTTGGAAAACAAGTTTCTTTACGTATGACTGCATTTCCCGGTGGTAAATAATACCTCTCAAATCAATAGTTTGGCCGGTACAGTTAGAGTAGCGATTCTTGGTATGTACATAATAACACCGCAGAAGTCTTAAAGTTTTTTCCAATATTAAATATCATGCAGGTCCTAACTTACACCGAGGCCATCGTGTTGAACTGAGGACTCAAACCGAATGACAGATCCAACCATAAACCGTCCAAAATGGTGGAATATTTTTTTTGTCTGAATTAACGAATAGTTGAGACGCAAATGAGCGGAGGGTCCCGAAAAAAGTACTGCAGATTTGTTTGTAATTACACTAAAGCTAAACTTGGTGTATGGGTTAGACCTGCGAGTTTATTCATTTCCCATTTGAACGTTGACCCATGCATACAGCCCGATTGCAATAATGATTTGACGATGAGACCTATGTAGCAGTGCTTGTCGCAACTGGTTGTGATTGTGTACGATTTGTAGGTCAAGGACAGAGAAGTGAAGCACATGTTTTCCCATCGCTTTCACGGCGGCAATACGTGAGGTTCGTAACTTGGCTGCGTAATGTTACTAAATCGGAAGCTACAAATTCTGTGTGACCTAGTGACTATTCACGACGGAGCTCCAAATATACGCCCAGACTTCTGGGCGTGTGGGAAATGAGTCTTTGTTGGAACTGGAAGCTAAAGCGAGTTATAGTTCGGCACAATGCTTTATCGAATAGTCAGCATGGTGGTGACTGTCCTTCCGAATTCACATGACCGTACAATGTCAAAATTCGCCACTGCACCGAACAAGATTACCCACGAGTTAGGCATATTGCATAGTATGCCAGGGGCGTGTGCGTATTGCATAGTATGCCAGGGGCGTGGGCATAGTGTATAGTATCCCACTATTCCACGTGAGTTATTCTCAGTTATCTTTAGCATAAGCCCAAAGGTTGTCAGAGTTCAGGCCATGTTCTCCAGTTTCCACTGGTTTTGCGATATTGTTTACAGTTTAAACGAGAACAGATGTCGCAAATCTGTTTAGCAGTTTTGTTTTTGCCGTGGTAGGTATTTTTTTTCAATACAAGGTTATACGGTTTCGACAGGCCATTAACAAAAATTCAATTACTCTATATACATAATTAGCAATAACCACAGAATTGAGTGTATTGAGAAAATTAGCTAACATGGCGAAAACAAGTTTAAAGAAAACTGCCAAACAAATTTTTGAGATCGCCTCTCACCGTATTAAATTACTATCACGAAAAAGTATAGGAACAGGGTGCAATATGTCACATTCCGTGGCTGGGCGTAGTTAAACAGTTGATGGTCCACCTATGCAACAAAGAACCACTCCGGTAACGTCGCTTGGATATTGGGCCTGTAGAACAGAGATGATATTGTTCACTTAACCATAATATATCGTAATCTCCCATTAATTGCATGTAATAACTTAATATATACGTAAGCTGCTGTACTTTTTCGCCGAATTAAGGTAAACGTGGATGTTTTAACTTGAAATTAACGGTATAGATAAAACTAATATTTTTTTTCTGAGGAAAAGGTATGACTAACAAGTTCGTATCATTCCTCCCTCCTTGGAATGCGATAAAGCTCTTTTTGCTTCACAACAGGAATATGTTAAGTTATTTAAACAAATAGCATGAGTAATTTCATTTATGAATTTAAATTTGGATGTGCTTAGTTGGTCTTTTAAGAAGTCAAGTATCGAAAGAAAATCTATTAGGTTCATGTTACTAAATATCGGTAGTAGCGACCGTGCGCATGGCGTAAGTGCACGAGGAAACTTGCAGTAGGCTACAAGTTAGACCGGGTAGCCAGAGAAACTCGTCACAACTAGTCTCTACTATGATGTCTACTACGTGCGGAACTCTTCGTTAGCAGAAAAGCGTATGCTATTTATCCTTGTTCGCCTTGAATTGTACGGAATTCGTGTCGTGTGAACATCCGCGTATTATGCTAGTGGCTAGAATACAAGGATTTGTATGTTGGCTAGTACGGGATAGGGACGGTTCCAATGTTCAGTTCTATCTGTTGTACGTGTAGTCTGTGTCATGTAAGTGTTCCGTATTTTGACAGTTCACTTCTGAGAATCGTGTCTGTACACAGGTTTGCGGAGACAACTTTTCCAGGAAGTTAGGTTGGTTTAAAGCTACAAACAATGGAACTGTTGAAACACGGACAAGTTACATGAAACAGACTATACAAGTCTAATATTAAAAAAAATGGATGCACTACTGTTTTTGTACTAAATATGTTACGAAAGCGGAGTTTCGAAATCTAGCTGGACGAAAAGCGACTGAAGGATCTTGTCATATTTTCTATAACTGACAATATTTCCAAAGTTTATCATTTTGTGATGAAATTTTGGTGCGGACACAACAAATATTACGCAAACTTTTAAGGCCATGATCCATATTTTCTACTGTTTAAACGATAATTATTTTTTAAATCCTAAACGAGAGCAAAGATCAAAAAACTGTTCCACAGGTTTGTTCAAAACAGTGTGTACAGTGTTAACTTTTTTTTTCGAGACAAAATTCACAATGGTTTCAGCGATATGCAATTAAGGTAATTCTCATTAATGAAATAACCAGCGAAATCTATAGGCACAACTTTTGGTCTTGAAAAAATTAGGCTTCATCGTACTGAAAACAATTTTGAACAAAACTGTGCAATAGTTTTTCGATATCTGCTCTCGTTTAGGGATGGAAAAATAATTACTGTAAAAGCAGTAGAACTGATAGATTATGGCCTTGAAGGGTGCTAGCTAGTGCCTTCTTACTTATGCACGTGCAAAAAATATGCCCGTGAAGTTTTGCCAGTAACAGACTAGACGAGCTGAAGGTGAAGGTCGGGCGGTCGGACCGTGTTTAGCGCGGTCCGTGCAGTATACCAGCAACTAACGGCAGATGTTTAACACGCCGGTGCCTAGCCAACATAGCGTGACAAGAAGCTTCCGAGGGTATTCATCTCGCCGGCGTGCGCGGCAGAAGATGCGAACCTGGGCACACCTTGTCTTCACAGCGAGGTCACTGGAAGCACCCAACTGGCGAGGCGTCGTGCTTTGATTAGTCGAGCGCACTTTTTGACACATAGTAAATGCCATTTCATGAACTAAATTAGTTTTGCTGCCGTGAAACAAATTATTAAATTACTAAGGGAATGGTTTGATTTAAGCCTGTAGGTATTCCAAAGGTCATGAGGCTGTGGAACGTGTCAAGGACAAAGACTACACAAAACACGTACATATGTGCAGGAGACACCAAGGAATCACTCAGTCTACACATGAACAATACATAGGCCTACATATAGATTACACAGAACAGCTCATTAAAACCTACATGCGTTTGACTGTATCCAAATTTAAGGTTGTCTTTGTCTCGTAAGTGTTGGTTTATTGGTTTCCTTTGCCAATTTTTGATCATTTTGGTTAACATGGTTAAATAAAACACAATTACAAGTTCCTAGTTCATTTCTAATAAGTCTACCGAGAGGTAAGATAAATAGCTATGTTTTAATTGTGGTACTAATGGACCTATCGGTCGTGAAGCAAAAATTGGCAAGGAAAACAAATAATTAAACACGTAGGAGGGAGACTGACTCATAACAATGCAATTTTATAAATTTGTCAACTATAAGCGATTTAATCTGGTAAATCGATGTTGGCAGTTAGGATTTAATTTCCGGACACAGGGTTTTCTGTGTAGTTGCCAGGGCAAACTTTAGTGCGCAAATTTGAATTGCGGGCGTTTCGAGGCATATAGCTCGCCGTGGCAGGTACAAATGCCTTACAGTAAAATATCGTTCACTTGTATGTTTCGGGATGGCGAAGAATGGAAATTATCCATCTAGTGAAAAGTGTTTGAAACTATGGTGAGATGTACTGCTCTGTGGAACTTTGTATGTTATTTTTATGGATATCAATTACCGTATATGTAAACTGCAATGAGATGTAAAACAGTGGTTAAAAAAAGGCTAATCTCGAACACTTCTCACTAGGATAGCTAGCAAGAAAGTGTTTCTTTCCAATTATCAGTGTGTGTCCGGTATTGTTAGATAAGGTATTTGCAGATTACAAACTTGAGTATTGTGGGCTGCAGGTATCTAGGCGCTTGTTTGAGTGTAAAACCGAAAAAATAACTATAAAAATGTTAATTATGAAATGTTGTTACCAAAATGTTAAATTCTAAGCTACGGTACACTATTTTACAGCAATGTTGATAGCAAATGTGCTGAAAACACCAATGTTACTAACAACGTTGTAAGAATGATGAACATTATGTTAATAGCAATGTTAAGTGCCTAAAACGTTGCTTGTAACACTTGTTACCAAGATTGATCTAGAACGCCCTAGAATGGGTCGGGATAATGTTATCAACAGTATTGATGTTTATTAAAATTTTTCTGTAATTCATAATGTTTGTGGCTAGCACATTTTTTCAACAGAGTGTTACTTTTATGTAAGTTATAGCAACGAAGTTAATAACAGAATGTTGGCAACAATGTTATGTCGGTAATTTTCAAGCATTTTTAGAACATTAATAACTTTGTTGAGAAAACATGTTATCAATGTTATCGTTGGTGTTAACTAGACTTTAACCTTAGCTTGTTCGAAGACTTTGACTGGTTTTGCTTTTATACCTCTTATTCCGTCTAACGAAGACCATTTCTTCCTGAACTGTACATATACACACTAAAATGGCCAGAATTTAAGAGCTCTGCCTACCCGCCCGTTAGATGCTCCAAATCGACGGAGCTGTAAGGGCGATCTCGAAGCCCGTCAAAAGCCGCATCGCAACGGACCAAGCGCTGAACTAGCATGCAAAATAACCGCCGGTCTAATTTTACTTTTAGACTTAAGTGGCGACCATATGATTTTATTTGTGGGAGGTCTGTTGCAAAGTTCGTTACATGTTCAATCTTGAGTATCACATACAACCGGTTAGTACATTTTGAAGTACGGAAGTCTTAAAAAGCCATTTCTTAGCTTTGTTGGAGGGCTTAGAAACAGTGTTTTTAATGAGCATGGCCTCTCACGAATGACATTCCAACTTGTCCGAAGTGTTTGTTTCATACATTGACACATTGGGCGCACGTGGAATAGTTTCGTAATTTAAACCTGTTAACTAACACACTGCAGTAAATTTGAAGCGATTGGTGGGCGGCGCCCGGAAGGTTGTATGTTTTTATTTTATTTCGTATGTATTGTAGGTATTCGTAATGTGTTTAGGTTGTACTTTTGGTTTAGCGTTATCTTCGCTATGTATTGAACATAAAAACGGGGTCTATACAATGTTCATCCTCTGTTCGAAGGTTTAAGGGCTTGTTCCCGAGTTTTTTTTTTCAGACTGGTGCCAATAACTCAAATATTTTTTAACCAAAAGTTTTGAAAAAATCTGAGTCAATGTGCAATCACACGATGCACAATACTGTGAACGCATTTTTTGAAATAATGTACCATTCGTCAGCAAAAAAAAAAATTATTTCCTTAATTTTTGCTTATTTTCACGACGAAAAACTTGGTACTTTGGGTAATGAAATCTAAAAAACCGTTCAGTATAATTCTAGAAAAAAATTCAGCTACAAATTATAACATATAAGTGTCAAAACTGTGCAGCGAAATTTTGATATGAGTATTAGGTAGCAATAAAATAATATTTTCGAAATCGCTGCAAAACTCCGTAACAAGGCCTTAACAGCGACGTAGTAAAACTGAAATATAGCAGCCTCTTGCAAGCCGGTATGTCGTGCAAATGACGCTGCTTTGCAAGACAAATCCGTACCTACATGCAAAATAGAAACAGGTAGGCACTTCGTTGCGTAGTCGTTCATTACGTCCCATTACTCAGACGATGTACGGGATTAGCTGCCTTCATTCTGAATCTCGACAAACTGTACTGCTAATTTTATTTTGCGAAGTTCTGGACATTATTAATAGCACTGCAGTTATATTGCTGCGTGTGGCGAATGATTTCGCAAGCGGCGGCGAACAGTTGCTACAGACCAACTCGTTGAGCAGGTTTTTTTCCTTACAGTACGCACGCTGTGGCAATTGGTCTCTGTAAAGTCTGTTCACCGCCGTGACGCGGATTGGCGCTCCATCGCTGAGGAGGGAATGAAGGTCGCATGTATTCTGTATGATCTGATGCTGCTGCCTGGCGTCGACTATCTTCCGTACATTGCTCAAGTGTTTGTTGATGTAAGCCCCACAAATACTGCACATAAATATAACATTCAGTCATCTCTATACTCTATCCATTCTAAGGTTGCAGCTAATTCATCCAAGTGAATGTCAATAACATTTTTGCACAGCGTGAATTTCATTTGAAAGATTGAAAAATACAAGGTAACTATGCTACGACACAAATGCAATGTGAGGAATCGATGTATAATTAAATTGCTTTGATTTATTTAGTTAGCAATTTTTATTTCTGCTGCAACCTTAGAGTGGACAGAGTATATAGCTGCCGTAGCTGTTTGCACGCTTCTTTCGACACGTGCGTGCATGTAGGCTCCACATACGCCAAGGCCTGTACCTTCCTACCAAACTGGGAATTCGGAGAGTAATTAAGTTACGATGCGATCAAATTAAGGCAGTTATTTCTAGGACATCTTCGCTGAACTAAGTGGTTACGTGAACCAATGTTTTCAAAATGTTTGGTAGGTTAGTGTCTAGTTTTTTGTATGCAATGAGTACGAAAGACCAGACAGTGTTACAGTGGAAAAGTACATAGTTCTTAAATTTGAATTTTGAACGTGGCCAGTGTTTAAAAATCTGGTTTCGGAAGGGGGTTGCTGCCAGCCCAACTTCTGTGGAACTCCAATAATCAGCTGTTAGTAGTACATGGTCTAAATTTGTACGGCTTCATATTAATTACTGCCAATCGTATATTTAAAGTTACTCGTAAAAGTAGTAGCAAACGCAGGTCGACAATACACTTTTTGTGTGCTGTCACGGCAGAGAGGATTTCCTCGAAGTAGACGATGTTTTCGTAAAAATTTGGCTTGTATGTTCTTTCTTCGGATGTAGGGCTACGAGTAGCAGTTCGCTTTATGCGTAGTGCTTGCGTCATCTCGTTCCTGGGAGATGGCAGGATGAGCAAAGAGTAGAGGAGAGTTAAATATAATCATGGCTGTCTAATTTTTCTAAGTCTGTGCCCATGAGTGTGCCGAACTGAGGCGGAGAACCTTTACAAAACAGTCAACTTTACTGACAAATCTTCTAACAATGAGCGATTAAGAGTCATTGGACCTGGCGCATGAGATGTACTGTAGCGTGGCACGGAAAGTATTTTTGCTCGTGTAACTGTTAAAACTGTTTCCAATGAGTTTATCTACGAAAATAAGACGCTTCAAATTGTGTCCGTATGATTTCAAAAATGCCGTCCGCTAATTAAAAATCATCGTTTCAGAGCTCTTCAAAAGTGCTTAAGATGACTTCCACGTTGCTGTAGCTGAGAATATATCAACCGTAATCGGGAAACTAAATCATAGAAAAATGCATTGGACTTTACCACATATTTTGCACAAATAAAATAACAGGGTCATCGCTTGAAGTCCCGTTGAAAAACAGTTTCTTCGAAAACACTGCACGCTAGTGTAGTCCTTCGCGCCTAGAGGCGATGAGGTGCTTTACGGTCGTGTTTTATTCGACTTACCGCCTTCCTCGTTACCGTGCTTCAAAGGTAATAAATAAATAAATAAATAAAGATAGCGTTCACTAACTCTTACGGTTATGTAGCTTATGTACGAATAAAAATGTCATATTTAAATGTGTTATTAAAACATGTAAAGGCGGAGCAATGTAAAAAAAAAAACCTAGACATGCATTCGAGAGGACACGGGTTTGCTCCGTTTCTGGCCGTTCTGTTTACAGTTTTCCAGGGTTTCACAGAAATCACAGACGAGTGCTGGGATGGTAACTTGATACACACCCTGGCCAGTTTCATCCCGATTCCTTCTCTCACCACCAGCATTCCCCTACCAACCCTGAGTTGTTCAGGGGTCAAATGCCTAGTGAAATAAATTACTTTGCGCCGCCTACCTGCGCGCCAGAGGCTCAGAAGTGACGAGAGATTTAAGGGCGACTTTGAATCGCGCATCAAGTGCCACATCGCCTCAGTGAGCCTAGAACTGAACTAGCGTGAAAGATTCAGTCGATCCGTGTTTATTATGGGACCCTAAACGGTGACCATACAATTTTATTGGTGGAAATTCTGTAACTACATTACGAGCACGTCTATCGGTTTACTATACTTCCAGTAAGTACATTTTGAAGTAAGACAGTCTGAAAAAGCCGTTTTCACCTATTTTGAGGGCCTAAAAACAGTGTTTGTCTTAATAATTATATTCCGACCTTGTCTGAATTGTTATCTTTTCGTACGTTGACACAATGGGCACACGTTGAATAGTTTCGTAGAAAAAACTTTACGAACACACTATCGACGTGCTAAATAATAGGCTCATGAATATAGGTATTTAAAAACAGAAAAAACGAAATGCTCAGCGTGATTAGCTAGTTACGAATGGTAATTTTAGTAAGATTAATTTAGCACTTGTTTTCGACACGTCCGTGGGCCTCTCTGTTGTACAGCCATGCTAAAACATCACTGCATTAGTGTGAGATTAGCCAACAATATTTCTGATGACTTCATCTCGAAGAATGTCTTCTGCCCAGGTAATTGTTTGCGGTTTCTTACTTACCGTTATCCGCTGTATGGAAATAACTTCTTGTCCCGTTTGTGGAAAGGAAGTTTGTCGCCTGAAGTATTTGTCCCATCTCGTTAACCCGTTGGTTATACGTATATTAATCACTGCTCGTATCTTTCAGAGGTCTTGTTTTCATCAATGTTTTAAGTTTTTAACGTTGACCTAGTGCAGGAGATGTTTAAAGTTACACGTGCGTGTAGTGCATTTTGTTTTCAGGCTTCTTATTGAGGGTCTGTGGCTCAACTGTTCTGTGACAAAATAGGGTATTTCATTTATTATTAGACATATGTTGAAAACATATGGAAAATATGCTTGGAGTGCTGTGGAAATATACTTTGGAAAAATATCCTCGCGTGCACAGTAGGCCTACTTAAGTTTAGTGAAGGGATGGTTACGTTACAGTAATGGGTATGTTAGCATTTTGCCAAAGAGCAATAATACTTTCTTATGGCCATGTTGTTAGTGTAAAAGTTTCTTCAGTTTTACGGTTGTGATGGACGCATTATTCAGCTGGTGGTTTTAAATGTAGCCTAAATTTATTTCATGGAAGTAATAAATAAGCTGAACGTGACTGTTAAATGTTAACATTGAACGAACAATTGTAATTACACAGTCGAAAAAACAAACTTTCTTTACATTGTTATCTGTTAATTTAGTATGCTGAAGCCAGAAGAAACGAAAATACTCCCATCACGCACGATTTTTCCACAACATTACAGTATATCTGTGATGGTACGCGATATTGTAGCATTCACAATCCATAGCTCGTGTGTGAAGTAATGAACTTAACCCTTTATAAATTCGTACTTTGTTTAGGAAATAGTTATAAAAGTAGTTTGCATTGTAATTTATATTGTAATAATTTTTCGGTAAACATGTTAAAATTGCACGCGTGTAATGTGGTCAAATGGCACATGATACAGAAAAAAAAGCGTAACTCAGTTTGTTTTCGCATTACAAAATAGGCCTACAATAAGTGTGGGACAAATTATGAGAACAGTCGTGACCTTGAATTTGGCAGGCCTGTTATTTCCCACACCCACTTCACTTCTGCGTCGTAAAGTAATGAAATTTTTGTTAGTAGGCTACGTTTGTAGTTGCTGTCATACCGAGCTTCTAAGACTCCGTGTAGGACGCCAACAATTGTAATATCAGTAAGCCTTTACATTATTTAAGTTCGTTTGTCTCTTTGTCGTCATACAGCTCGACGCTGCGCCAAGGAATTAACACAACTTTAGGGCTTTATTAGTGTAACTCCCTGTCGTAATATCGACCCAGTGGAGTTCCGCGCTAGCGATGATGAGAGCAGGTTGGGCACTTGCGGACACACGACGGGAAGTTGATGGATTGTCTTTTGTGGCTCAACAGCCATTAGTGACTAGAGTAGGAAAGTGCGATAACGCTTCAGAGATTAAGATAAGGCTCTGTTTGGTCCTATGTCGAGGAGTATAATATTTTTTAACGACTTTGGAGTATTGGCAAAGAAGTGTTAAAGTGAGTAAAATAGTAATTTTATATTTGCTTGAAATAGTGTTGGTTTTGTAGACGTTTCTTGGGCGAACCCTTTTCTTGCAAAAAATAATCGGCCAGTTTTCCCTTAATGGCACTTCAAAGACACTTTGCAAATGAACGTAATGAAATGAAAAAAAATTCACATTGAAGCATGTTGAGATACAGTTTAACAGGTTTTTAAATCCTTATATATATATATATAATATATATATATATATATATATATATAATATATATATAATATATATATATATAAATTTAGAATTTTTTCCCTTAGTAGCCTATCATTTGTTTTAATACTTAAGTATTTTGTAATGAATTTTAAAACCTGTCAAGCAGTAAGTAGCCCGTCTCGTAAAGTTGCAATGTAAATATATTTTTTTTTAATGTTCATTGGTTTTTACTGTTTATAAGGAAAAACAAACATGCAAATTTTGACTCTGAAATGCCGTCATGGGAAAACTGGTAGAGCTTTTTTTGTAAGAGGAAAATGTATTTTATGTAACATCTAAAAAACCAACACTATTTCATACAAATATAAAATTAACACTTGGACGCCCTTAATGGCACTTTCTACACGAGAGCTGTTGCTAGAGTAAGGGTAGCTAATTGTGTTTTATTCATGTTCAGTCTCATTCTCTGTGTATATTTTTCGGACAAAATCTACCTTCTGCGCTGAGAAGAGAACATTGCTGCACGAATAGAAATTTGGGGGAAAGGAGGTGTTATTTTGCCATGGAAAAACTAGTTCGCTTATTTTTTTTGTATAGAAAAACAGCTTAAAACATAATATAGCAGTGTTTGTAGCATAGTCAGTTGTGGCATATATGTAGGTTCCACAGGTACTTCGTACCATACCGAATAGATGTATAATCTATGTAAATCTATCAGTTTTCGGAGGAACAGGGTTCGATCCCCGGCTCCGACCATCCTGTTTTCGGTTTTTCATGGTTTCCCGAAATCGCTCCAGGTGAATGCGGGGTTTCTTATAATTTTGGCTAATTATAGACTAAGAAAATTGATTTTAGAAACTTTTGTTTTGAAAAAAAATTAGGCCACATAGTAAAAAGATTTTCAACATTTATATGTAACGGTTTTTGAGATATCTGCTTCCTTTCAAGACTTAAAAAATAAGACTGACTGAATTAGCATAAATAGTGAACCATGGCCTTGACAAAAGCCATAATGACCTCGTTGTCGAAAAGACGTAAAGACTACTTACCTTGCCTAGTTGTCGTTAGGGCTCTGGTTTAGGTATCGTCTTTTAGACTTCAGTATTCTAAGTACAGTCAGTGGTATTATAAGTGTGTATTCTGTTTTATGGTTTTGATACGTAGTTTGAAAAGGGGCCTTAGCGCATGTTTGACTTGAAATAAATTATCGTAATATTTAACTGCGAGTTTGTCTCACTTTGTAGTCGGTAGCTCATGGTATCGAACATTTTCAGTTGCAGCGAGCATTTTTGAGTAGTTAAATTGGCCTGGATATAATTCTCTTCGGTTCATAATTTTATAAAGTAGAGAACCGGAACTGTTATTTCGCTTAATATTGATTGTACCTTTTAATTTTGTGGGCAATTCCAATAATACGAGTCGTTAGCAATAAACTTTAGAACTATTTAATAGGCTTAGGGCCGGCCTTACCATCATCTGGGCTGACTTCCATATAGCTGCCGTAAAGATACTTATCTGGCATTTTACCTAACAGCCGTGTCTTACCACTTGATTTATACCTCCGTACAACTATCCAGACGTTGGCTACAAGTGTAGTTAGGTTGTACATACTGTGTTGTGGCTGCCGATTGGTTCGTTTTAAAAGAGTTTGCAAAAGCAGTCGCTTCTGCCCTTTACGAGTGTTTGTGAATTGTGTTGAAACGTGAACATAATTTCAAAATGACAGAGCAATGGAACTTACGCGTCAACGTAAATAAATAGTGAACTTGTTTCTTTAGTACCGGTTTCAGTAAATGTCCAGAACAAAATAATCCTAGTTCTCTTGCTCTGTTTTTTTGGTTGGGGGTAATTTCATGATATATCTACCTAACTTGTTTCGTTTCTACTTACCACGTTACAAGTGCCTTATTTAGGAGTGATTCTGTACGGATTCTCTTCACAAGACGGGAGGATTACACGTCATTCTTTCGCGAGACCATCAATTCGCTGTCTCTAATCTATTGACAGATTTGCTGTCTACACAAATCACACCTATCTCAGCATTAAACTTGCGAGTTATGTAGGCATAGTTAAATTTATTGTAATGAACTTTTACGAATGCTATGTGTAGCCAATTTGCAATTCATTGGTAGGCCTATACTGAATTATTTATAAATTAACGTAAGACGCTTTATGACTCTCTAAACGACGAAAGCCACGTGTATATTAGGCCAAACACTCATAAATACCATTCCACACGAGTTACAAAACTCAAGTGGAATTCAGGAATCAGTTACATAAACGACGTTCAGTACAGATATAAAATGTTACTATAATTTTTGGTCTCGTCGGCCTCAGACGTCACACATCAATCCCTAGGCCCACGTGTTCCGTTGCGGCATGAATTGTGTACAGACAACACAGTTCGACATAAACCACACTGATGTATTTCACATGCATTACTCAAATGCTGTATTTTCACAAATATAGCACACATTCACGAACATACGTCATTCCACCATACTGTCCGATAAAACCTAGACATCAAGGAACATTTGTCTACTATACTTCAGAACACACTGAAAGAAAAATTTTGTAGGAAGTCTTCCCTGCTAAATTATTTTGTAGCAAGTACAAAATAATTTCGTGGTGACTACAATCTATTAGTAGTGACAGCAAAATGTTTTTGTGGTAACCACAAAATAAATTTTGCAGGGTGAATGAATACCGACAAAATATTTTGTTGCTGCCACAAAATATTTAAGTGCACAATCACGACATATGCTTCTAACGACAACTTTGTGGCAAATTTCCATTCTTACAAATATGGTCCTTTATTTCCTACAGCCTTTTAAATGCACGAGAAGGCTATACAATTTCAGGTCAGTCACGAGAAACGTAACTGAAGCATTCTTTTGGCGCGAGAAATTAACAATACATCACAAACAAAAAGTTTAAAACCAACAATCTATTTTCGACGCCACGTTTAACTGCAGTGTACGCTTTGTCCAGAGCTTCAACCTCCGGGTAAAATAGCCATAAATCTATCCTCTAGTTTGGCATGCTTAGAGGTCGTAAGAAGAAATTCATCTGCGTAGGAGATAGTTTACCCAGATGTGACCTAGAGGTGGTAAGACCGACCATTAGCTCTAAAATAAGCTTTGTCGGATGAATTGGATGGAGTTTGGCAGAGCGGAACCAATCTGTTTAGTTTTATTACTTTTTTACGCGATGTCTGATCGTACACTGTAAAAAAACTTCCTAAAATGTTAAGAAGTTTTTATCCCAGACCCAGTATGGGACAGTTACCATTGTAAATATGCAAACATTTACAGTTGTTACAATACAGGTCTGGTAACTTCAGTATACATTTGACTGTTTTATAAAAAGGCTTAAGAGTGCTACCATGGATGTCTGAGAAACTATTCTACCATACCTACTTTCTTAGCGCTCCTATACGCACGTCTGGTAAATTTACAAACTATTTTTAGAGCGTACATTTAACAGCGATTAACAGTATGAAATAGACGGCTCAAACTTCACCCTTAAGAAACTAGGCTAGCATAATTATTTGAAGATAAACTGAACCCAAACATCTGTTTGTCCACTGTTTGGACACACAGCAAACGAGGACTTCAAATATTTCGGTTCTGGCGAACTCTGGACTAAACTCGATCTCTTTCACAAATTGTTATGGATGTAAGATATAAGTTGTATGCACATAGGTTTAACCATTCCTTAAGGTTGTTTGGCAGTGAAATTGCATCGTAGCCAACCTGTTCGAAATGTTCACCAACGTTGCAGTTGATATATTTATGGGTCTCTATTTTTGGTCTGTAATATTTTACCTTTATTTTCTCGGCGGTTCGCGACTAAGGCGCAGTTGGTTCTTTTTTACAGTTCCGCCAGAAAACTTTTGTGGTGAATGCTGTAGAAGTTCTGTACTTCCAGCTCATGTAGGCTGTTCACGGTAATGTGAAGTCTTAAGACAAGATTAATAAAGTGGTTTAACGTAGCCTTGCACGTTAACTTTGGAATTAAAATCTAAATGCTGTGGTGTTTATAGCCCGTTCGCAATAAAGTGAGCATATTAGAAAGTCATCCAAACGAGTTTTGGTAGTTAATATTTGATTTGCTGGCTTATACGTAAACGTTTGATAATAGAAATGTGTTCTTCGCATGTCAGTATTAACGTTAAGTTGTATCTGAGCGGCTGAGATAGACATAGGCACAGACTAGCTCCGTGAAAGAGGTGTACGTACGCGGATTCTAGTGGCAATAACTCATTGTGCTTACTAAGTCCCGTAATAGTAATTTTATTACACAATAACTCGGGTGCGATTACCGCTCTTTTAAAACTTGACACTCGTAGCTTCACGACATATTACATACTTGGAGACTTCGGCGTTCTGTAGGCAGTGTCATCGGGCCTTACTAATAAAGCATGGCTTGCCTCTGCATGAGATGCCGTACGCGGTTCCCCTAGACCTCTCTACCTGCGCTTGAGATGCGTTGCAGCGAGTTGCGATTATTCTTTTTTTGACAAAACTACTAAACGCGCATTATATTTGTATATGTACTAAAAAAACACACTTCAAACTATGTCGCTATAGTTTAAAAAATTCAGCACGTTTATTTACGTCATTATTTTCGTGCCCCTCAAAATGGTCAAAATTAGGGTTTTCGGACTATCGTATCTCCAAAAATAACAACCGGATTAGAAAAACAAAACTGTACAGGATGTCCCGGGAGTAGACGTCAATAGAGGCGGGTGATAGAGGGGTCCAAAACCTATAAATTAAACCAAACTTGTATAATATGATTCGCAGCCGTCTAAAAGTTATGCATTTTTAAAGGAAATTTGGCTGTACTCTACCTTGAACTAAACATGTACAGATAGTGGAAAAAGTAATGGCTCATGTGGAACGAAATTTGTATACATCAAAGGTGATTAGTGTCGTCGCATTTAAAAACACATTTCACATCACAGAGAGTACAGCTTCGTGGTGTAAAAAATCACTTTCACAAAAGTTGTGTTTGGTTCGGAAAGATGCCTCCAGTTTGCACGAGATAAAAAAATATTAATGGGTCACATAAATGATCACTCGCCATTGGAAAACTACCCCATAGTATTACCAATTAATTAGTAAAAATAAATATTTCAAATTGACAAACGTCGATGTAGTAAATGTGAAAACATAACGTAATGCAGCAGATTCACACAATGTAAAAATCAGCAATTAGTATGTGGGTAAATAAATAAACGCGACTTCATTGAAATTAAATTATTACACAGTGTTTGAAATTATTAAAATATATTTTGAATATAATATGTTTAATTTGTGAGAATAAAATGAAATGTTATTAATAAAAATGG
Organism: Medauroidea extradentata; assembly: GCA_003012365.1. Classification (NCBI taxonomy): domain Eukaryota; kingdom Metazoa; phylum Arthropoda; class Insecta; order Phasmatodea; family Phasmatidae; genus Medauroidea; species Medauroidea extradentata. The sequence continues at coordinate 25,241 of PNEQ01000678.1, read as the reverse complement.
TAATAGTCAGTTATTTTACTAAACCAAATTGATATTCTCTAACTAGAATGTTAAGATAAACGAATCACATCGCCAGATACCCTTACATAGTTGCTGCTTGATATTCACAGCGGCCGCGGTTATGTAGAGGTTAGTGCGCTCGCCTCCCATCATAGCGAACTGGGTGTAATACCGGAGTAGCCTTAAGCTGCTAATCATGAGATGCCTTGCTGGGATTTCCCTAGTGCTGGTCTTACTCTTGGCCGGGGATGTCTTTCCACAATTCCCCAAGTGGCCTTGAGCGGCCGGACACCGCCGGTACAGCAGATGACTGGTCATTGCAGTCATATGTGTACCTAGTTAAAACAGTGCACTAGCAACTCGCATGGGGGTCGTGTGCATATTTTAGTACCGGGTGCATCACTGCCAAGTGCCCTGTGCTACCTCAAGTGCTTGCACTTACTTGTCGCTGGAAGAGAACGCCCTTTGTAGCCAAGCACTTACTCTCTCCCCTACTTTGTTACTTTTGCTACACTCCATGTTAATTACTATACACACACATTAATACATTTGAGTGCACACGTTAGAAAGTGGCGTAAATATAGTTGCCGACAACGATTTTAACAGGCCCTTAAAAGTGCTTGCGTCAATGTGAACAGACTATACATGCATTAGCATTTAAATGTAGAATTGCAGAAAGATACACATTTACGCTAAGAAGAAAAAAATACCAAAGCTTTAAGAGGAGTGTACCGGTGTCAGATTTCCGCGTTTGACGCGGAGCTATTAAGAGCCAGAGTACTACGCTCGACGAGAAGCATATCGCCTCTATTCACAGCGCTCTAAATTGGCGTGCAAGGTTTTCCTCGTATTTTTGACCCTTAACATAGGATATTATGAAGTAGACCAACGCATTCCTCTCGTTTTGCAGTTAACGAATTGAGGTGGTATTTTCGGAGTTTCATGTAAATGCTCTTTGAGAGGCCCGAAAACCATGTTTGTAAAATTCCTGCGTAATTTTTTTTTAAATTATAGAACTATAGTTTTAAGTTTTTTTCTTTTCGTATATAAACGTAATATGAATAAGTTAAGCGGTTTCGCTTAGAAAAATAATTACGCGTGACATGCTAACTTACCCGTCCATGCGCTATGAGAGGACTTAGCCTCACCGTCAACAAAGCCTACACTTGCCGTCAGCGTTTAGGTAAAGGCGGTTCGGAATAAAGTGAGCACTCAAAGCCCTGCTGAAATTCTATTTTCGTATCTTTCCGCTCGTAGCGGCTAACGACGGGAAATGTCTAACCTCTCTGGACACGTCACTTGATGTTTGCGCGTATAAGATAAATTGTGCAGTCGGTAGGAATCTGTATAGTTTGATAAAAAACTTTATTAATTGTATAAAATACTATTACGTCGATTTTGGCTGCTTTTGTTTCACTATTGTTGTATTTAATTAGGAAAATACATGGAACTATATTGCGTTCTCGCTGCCAACCATACAAACAGTAAGGCAACTATAGTTAATGTTGAATTATATGCAGTAACGACTAGTGATATTTTTCAACAGTTAAATGTTTAGTGCTCACTTTATCCCGAACGACCTATATTATAGTTGGAATGAGGGTGCGGCGGCTTATAAACGTGGTTGGCAGTTTTACGTGGACAGACGTGACTAAACGCGGCTGTGCGTCACGCGGTTCATCCCGTTATCGCGGTCCTCGGGGACATTCTCTCACGATGTGCGGGTGCGTGAGAGGAGCACTTCAGCACTTCCTCAGGCTGTATACAGCCGTTGCTTACATGCGTTATAGCTAGAGGTGATTTATCACGGGAAAAGTTGATGGTTTGCTAGGCTTCAATGTAATGTATTCATTTCTGACGCTTTTATTTATTGCTGGCGAGTCCCTATTTGACTGGGCCAATAACTCTTGTGCGCTACTTCTTGTCTGCGACTCGTCTGTAAACTAGACTGTGCCACATGACCACCGGCCAACATTACATGACGCAGCAGGATGCTACACAGTTTTGCAGAATGCGCTGGCAGAATACATTTTCGCGATTTTTCATCATCTCTAGTTAAAGCTAGGGACAGGAAAATGACCTGCAGGCTAGAATCCGTTGTATTATGTATTCTTGAGCCCCGTCTATTCTTCCATTGTCTGCTGTTTCACTGAGTAGCAGCCAGTGGACAAGTGGTCTGGGCTTGAGTGTACACAGAATAGTGCATTCTAACATGCAGGTTATTGGATTCGCGAAGATTTCCTGTCCCTAGTTATAGCCTATCAGTCACTCTTTTACAGCCGACAAATGCCATTCTAAGTTAAATTTTATATTCTCTCACGAGATGCCGAAATAACGTACTGATCAGCGATTGGAGATAAATCCACGTTTGGAGCGTATGAGATTGTGAAAAACAATTTGCACTGCACAGCAGACCACAAATATCTCTTGACAGTTATGTTGTCTGAAGAGTGTTTATCGTTCGTGAAGTAGAGTGGATCCACTCAATGTTGACATCGGGATAGAGGGACCTGTTCTCGTCTGATCTATCGTATTTAGCGCGGCGCATTAGTGCACATATGTAAACGTGTCTGTTTGTACGGTATAAGTTTCTAGTTTTGACATTTCTCTTGTGAGAAACTTGCCAGCAGCTCCGTTGTGTTAACTTCTGAAATTGTTTGTAAACAGCCCTGCAGGTTCCATGTTATTAACCCCCGACACAAAAAGGTGTCTTCATAGAGTTCTTGGCAATGATTCAAGAAAATCTATTCAGCCGTTAGATCAGCTCTTTTCTAGTTGTTGAAGGGATGTGAGCAACTTCTGTTGGTCTGATCGATTCGAAATTTAGTATCCTACGAGTCGGGGTTTTTTAAAGCTCGTAATTTAATATATTTCAGGAAGTAAAGATGGTTTGAAGTCAACACAATGGAGTTGGGCAGATTATTCAGAAGAGTACTGTTAGACAAACTTATAAAGTTCTTGAAATGCTATCACTAAGCAGCTTTAACTTACGCACGCTGAGCTGTTTTGGAATAATCTTGTAACGTCCGAAGCGACGCACATTAGTCGTCGGCCTGGGCAGACGGCCACCTTATCGAATAATTATTCGCGGCGTATGAAATGTTTGGCATTTCAATGGAAAAATCACGTTGAGGACCTTAAGATTCGGAAGATATATTGGTTTCCCATTGTAGTTTAATTTGTAACTACGGCTAAACGCTTGCCGCAATAAAGAGGTTTCTGTCGCGAAGTTCCGACCCGAATATAAATCGCATAAGTTCTAATTTTTTTTACCGGACGCCCGAGTAAAATGGCAGAGGTTCATCGTTGTGGGCGAGACCGTACGTAACATGCGACGATATTGGCCGGCGTTCTTTGAAGTGTACACATGCTTGGCGCGAGACTCGTTCCAGCAGCGAGACAGAGTGAAGTAGTAGATAGACCACCGCACGCAAGGTTTGTTCGATGTTAGTATTCTTGTCGCGTGGGCGGACACTCTGGAACGAGAACTCGAATGTAGCCGCTGAATTGCGCTTTTGTCTGGTCTCCCGCGCTTGGCGCGAGGGATGTTGGATCGTGCTTTTGAAATACGCAGCTTCGAGAGAATTTGTTAAACAAGATTCATAAAAGTTATCGTTAAGAGGAGTCCTTCGCGGTGTCAAATTTCCACCTTTGACGCGTGGGAACAGCGTAGCGATAAGAGCCAGTGTCCCACGCTTGACGAAAAACATATCGCCTCTATTCGCAGCTCGCCCAACTAGCGTGCAAGGTCTCCGTTGTAGTCTTTTTACTATAGGACTTTTGCGGTGGCCCCAATATTTTATTTTTGAATAGTATGAAGTAAAGACCAACGCATGCCTCTCGTTTTGCGTTTTGCACTCTACGAATTCAGGTAACATTTTCGGAGTTAAAACAGTCTAAAAAAAAAAAAAAAAAAAAAAAAAAAAAGGTTTTTAGCCATTTTGAGAGGCCCGAATATCATGTTTCTAACAACCGTGCTGCATTTTTGAAAAAAAAAAATAGAAGCATGGTTTCAAATGTGTGATCTTTTCGTAGGTAAACATATGAATAACTTGAGCGGCTTTGCGTAAGAAAGAATACGCGTGACACGCTGCAACGCCGTCCATGCGCCAGTCGAGGACTCCTCCCTACTGGCTCTTCAAACGCATTGCAGCGAGTTACGGATATTCCTTTTTTTTTTATCTAAACTATTTAACGCGCATTATATTTGTATGCCTTCGAAAATAACACACTTTGAACTGTGTCGCTGTAGTTTAAAAAATTCGGCACATCTATTAGAAACATCATTTTTAGGCCCCTCAAAATGGCTAAAAACTGCTTTTCCAGACAGTCGTATCTTGGAAAATAAACCGGATTCGAAAAACACAACTATAGAAACAAGTGCTAGACTATGAACCATGCCGTCCACAAATAAAATGTGGTCACCGCTTTGTCCCATAGGAAAAAGGACAATAGTAAAGCACTGGATGCCAGCGCATATATATATATATATATATATATATATATATATATATATATATATATATATATATATGGCCTTACAAGATCTTAATCTCGCAAAATTTTTCTACTCTTGACAATTTGTTAATTTGATAAATTTTGAGATCTAAACATAAGCGGGTAATATCTAAGCTTAATAATTGAAGCACAGGAAACATGTAAAAAATTGATAGTAATGAAACCTAGTGTGTCTAAATTTATCGGTTTCGAGCCTAACATTAAGTTTAAGCTATACTCTTTGGACACGTTTAGTGAATCAACGTTGATATACGTACGGGAAGAATGGCAGGTTGGGAAGTACATATTTTACTGATGCGTACGTTGTGTTTATGTTGAATTTGCATTAACAAATACATAAAGTTCAGTTTTGAAGGAAAAAAAAGAAAGGGCCACGAGCATTGTGGAGTATTTCTCTTTGATGTTTTTAAATATTGAATTTTCTCATAAATCAGCTTCTTTGTTAATCCGCGCAGGTTTTTAAAAATGTTAAATTTTAAGTAATTGTATGTTTAAAAGAAATATTGGAAGAAATGTTTCGCGTTTCGCTGTGTATATTAATTTATCACACTACAGGCATACTGCAAAATAAGTACTCACGTTGAAATTACAAATATTTTGTTTCCGAGCACGAAGTTATGTAGTTCAGTAATGTAATGGGCGTTCATTTGATTTCTCAAGACCTTGATATGCTTGCTGATATGAACTCGGGTCTTAGTCTTTGGACCACAATATCAGTTTTCATTCATTGCAGCTACAACAAACTTGAACCTATTTCTACTTTCTTTTAAATACTAATTTTAAAATCATGCTCAGTTTACACCGAAAATATAACAGTAAATATGTTACAGAATATTAGTAATAAAAATGTTATCAACAAATTCTAGACTATCGTACACTATTTTATAGCAATGTCGATAGCAAATGTGTTAACATTGCTGAAAACACCAATGTTATTAAGTGTTGTAAGCATGATGAACGGAAGTTAATAGCAATGCTGATGACGAACATGTCGATAACGTTGTCGGTAACATTTGTTACCAGCATCCTCTGATATAGACCGCCCGAAGAATGGATAAGAAAATGTTAACAGTGTTGCTGACTGTTAACATGTTTCTAGAATTCATAACGTTTGTTGCCAGCAAATGTTTTCAACAAAATGTTGGTAACATAACATTTTTTATAAATATTAACAAAGTTAATAACAATGTTGGCAATGTTAACATATTGTCAACAATTTTCAAGCATTTTTAAAACCTTACAAACATGCTTGAAAACGCTGTTATTAGCAATATTATCGTTGGTGTAAATAAGGCCTTAGACGTCTAAATATGAGAACTGCTGCTGGCAATGAAAAGTAAATGTTTGCGGTCCACTTGTGTACACGTCCGGCTATCCTGATTTTTTGTTGCTACAGGCGAATTCTGGGATGGTTCGTCAAGGCTCGGCATAGTCATCATATAGTTTTTTTATCGCTTTTTTGAAATGGTGAGAAGAATAAGAGATATGATAGTCTAAACTCTATTTGCCTTAGGAATTCAATACAAGCATGCCAGGTTTACCTTTAGCGCATATTTAGGCCTCAATTTAGTCAGCAAATACAGAATATAAAATCAAAATTGCTGGACTGATTTCGGATTAAATACATGAAAAAGGTTAAACTAAGATGCTTGTAATGTAGCGCAAGATAAACAGAATACACGATATAATGGCAAATGTCGACTTTTCTCTCTCAAAATTTTAAGAAAGCAAAAAATATATTCAAATTACGCAACTGATACCGAGCCTTAACGCAGGTCATGGCCCACTCCTCTTCCCATTATTGTCATTTTGTAAAGTTGTGTGTATCCGTCTCTACTGACATTGTTGACGAGTAGATACGTCCAATGAAAATAAGACCTGTGGATACAGTTAAGGTGAGTCGCTGACGGGAAGTCTGTAGCGAAAGTTGAGTGCATTGCGTAGAGGCGATCTTGGAGGTAGTCGTTGAGCAAAAGTGGACTTTAGTGTCCTGCGTTTCGAGGTCCCGATAGTTCAATTTAGCTGCAGTCATCCGGAGATCTGGATTATGTAACATGTTGCCCACGTTTCATGCCCTGTGCCTTCTTTGGCAACAGCTTCATTTGTCGAAGTAAAGTTTCCGCAGGACATTGACCAAGTTGTTTGCGACGTTGTGAAAGGACAAGGCCATCTCTATACGTGGCAACACATGAATCTACATGGCTGCTTACTTCGTGAAAACCAGATTCGTATTCAGATTCGCTGAATCACTATCTATAACCAAATATGTATTTAGTCGCTAGGTATAATATTCTCATATGACAGGTCTGTCACACGCATTTCTGTTTTAGTAACTGGTACTGCTGTTGCGCTGTGTCGCATCGTGTAAATATATTATTAATGTTCCATTCTCCCACCCTGAGTCTTAAGATATATTTTTACAGCTTTCGTAGAAATATTTTCTGTGGTAATCTGAAGACAAATTTTACTTGTGATTGGAACTATATGACACTTAATTTTACAGTTATTTCCTTATTAAATTGTGAACCTTTATAACTGAACTTGCTGTATTTTTATGCGAAATGCCTTAGTTACATTTATTAGAGAGCAGGTTGTTAATTAGCTAGTCTTTAGAATTCTGTTCGCTAAACTTACTTGTCGGTGCGATTATTTAAATTAATAAAACTCATTGTAGTCGCATTTGGAGGACACTGGTTTGATCCCCGACTGCAGCCATCATAATTTTGGTTTTCTACAGTTTTCCTAAATATCTCCAGGTGAATACTGGTATAGTGGGTTATTTAACATAGGCCGTGGCCCATTACGCCCATAGTGTAAAGTATGTACATCGTCGGTACTAGTAACTGTGTCGAAGAGAGACAATTCACGAAACAAACTAAACCAAAAACAAATTTTATAATTTGCGTATGTTATTGCAATCTATATTAGTAAAATCAAATTTTTCATAGTTGTGATTTTCAACGAAGGAGCGTACATTAGCACAGTCCTGTGCACTGGAGTAAAATACTACGGTTAGAAGCATTTATATTTACTATGGTGACGCAAGCTTCATACGCGATGAAATTAAACCTGTCGATGAAATCTCTGTTCGACGCGATGAATCAAAATTTAGCATTGAAATTTTTTTCTGGTGTGATAGAACTAGATTTAGTATTGAATTTTTTGTGTTTACTACATGGTTTTGTGTCTTAGAAGCATTAACAACTCCTATGCTGATTAAATTATAAGGTAGCAGGACACGCATTTTGCATTTTCCGTTGTTAGAGCCTGTTGTCCTTGGTAGTGATGAAACAAGTTCCTATCTTCCATGGAAAGTGGAATTGTTGGCCAACTCTGACAAGCATGTTGGAAATAGGGGATTCATACATAAATACAGGATACTCAGGGTTGAGCAATTTCTGTTTTGTAACAGTGTATATTTAAATGCCCTTGAAGCTAACAGCGGCAGGAAAAAATCTGCTTTGCGTCTACGCATTGAATTTAACTTCTTTACTTTGTAAAATATAAATTATCGGCTTAGTTGATTGTCTTCTAAAATAATTTATATTTGAAACTTGGCGACGTATTACGACTGAGGAAAGTGGTAATTTGTGTAAGGGTTTACAGCAAAATTATTTACAATGGACTCAAAGGAGAAGCAAGCATTTAAGTGTGTAACCGTGAATGTCATGCCTTACGTTGTGAATTAAATTAGTCCGTATGAACATGTAACACTTCAAAAGTAAGACATTTATATTCCCGCATATAGGCCATTCAGGTTTGTTTCCCACGATTTCCCGAAATCACTCTTTAAGTTAGTGGACTGGACGCTTGAGACGTTCTGTAGCGTGGTACGGAACGTATTTTTTCTTGTGTAACTATTAAAAATTTTACCAATGAGTTTATCTACGAAAAGAAGACTCTTTAAACTTTGTCCCTATAATTAAAAAATTCCGCCCGATAATTCCAAGCTCCTTGAAATTGCTATAATTTCACATTTCTGTAGCTGAGAAAATATCAACCGTAATCACAAAACAACATCATAGAAACTTGCATTGGACTTTCATACTTTCCTAAAATAAAATGTCATCACTTGTAGTCCCATTGAAAACAACAGATTCTACGAAAACACTGCACGCTAGTTTTGTCCTTCGCGCCTAGAGGCGATGAGGTGTGTGGCGGACGTGTTATATTCGACTTATCGCCTTCCCCGTTTCCGCGCATCAAACGTAAAAAAAAAAAAAAGTAAGCGTACATTAACTTCAAGGGTGCCTCCTACCTGCGCGTTAGAGACTCGGAAGCGACGGGGTTCTAAGGGAGACCTTGAAGCGCGTATCAAATGCGGAATCGTCACGAGCCAAGCGTTGAACTAGCGGGCAAGGTTCCCGCCGATCCATTTTTCCATGTGGGACTTGACAACGTAATTATATCGTTTGAAAGTGTGCAAGTTCAATAGAGGTTTCTAGCAGAGTTTTACGTACATCCGATAAATACGTTTTGAAGTGTACGGCGAATAAAATATATTTTTAGCAGTGTTGGAGGGCTTCGAAACAGTGTTTTTTTTAATAACCATAGTGTTTCAACATAATTCGTCCTTGTATGAAGTGTTTTTTTTTTCGTACATTGGCACAACGGGCATATGTGGAATTGTTCGAAGCGCGTGGTAGGAAGGCGCGTGAACGATTACTGGAATAGCTAAGTCAGATTTCATTCCTCTTTTACACTGTGTATGAGAGCCACTGTCTTTGACTTTGCTATCGAGGTGGGACTGGCGTTATACGACAAGTCATGGTGTGCAATTTTTCGTTAAAAAAAGTAATTAGAATGCAGGTTACTTCTGAATAGTGAACCTAGGTAATGTCTTTAGCATGCGTTTGTGAGTAACTTGGCCAACTTCTAGCGATTAAGCGCCATAATAGGATGACCTAGAAAAACCTGCCTAAACTCGTAAGTCCGTAGTTCTTAACGCATTCTTTTCTTGATATGAAATAATAGGAAATATGAGTTTGATTGCAATTATTTCAGCATTTATATATATATTTTTATTTTGGTTGCTTAGTAATAAGATACTCTGACAATGAGTGGGAAATTGTGTTTAAAGTAAGTGTGCTAAGACGAAACATGCATGGTATTCACTGTACTGAATCAAATTTAATTTATTTTGAAATTTTAAAATATCAGTTTCATATTTTTAATGCAAACGAAGTAACTGCAAACTAATTTCTAAGTTTATTCATATTACCTTATTTTTTATTGTTAAATTTTAATTTTTGATTCGTTCATAAAGCAAATTTAAATTAAACAGTGTCTCCTGCAGCCGTTAGTTCGCATACCACGTGCCGTAAGGTCAGTTAGGGTAATTGGTACAATCGAACGTGCTTTATAGGCTGTTCACTATAACTGAGCACTCAGCCTAACTTGCAATTAAAATTTTGTTTTATTGCGTTATAGGATGTTAACTTTGAGAGTGTGGAATTGTTTACGCCGATTTTAGCTACATGGAAGTTTTCATATTAAAAATAGTAAAGATGGCTGAAAAATGGCTGATAGAAAACTTAATGCAATGCTCACTTTATCGTGAACGGCCTATACTAATATTACATTTAATTTCAGGTGTAATGAATGTTCTACGAAGTGTACAGTAAAGACTGCTATCCATTGTTCCACGTTTATATAACACTTTCACAATCACAGAATGTTTACAATAATCTTAATATCTACATGTATTTAAATGTTAATTCAGGTATTTTATTTTTCTTTGGTAATCGTTTACTAGCGTATCAGTGTCGGAACTGTGTTTGAAATTTTTCTCTTCCGCGACTAATGCTGGAATCACAATGGTACGACAAAAGCGACGTTAAGTGCGCGACGCGAAGAACAAGTCAGCCAATTAGCGTTGGGCTTTTGTGACGTCAGAGTGTTCGCCTCGACGCTGATTGGCTGACTTTTGTTAATCGCGTCGTGCACGGTTCGCCATGGAGATTCCTGTATAACCCGATAGAATTTAGATATGATCCCAATGGAAATTATAGTACACCACAATAGAATCTGCGCGAAAACAGAATTTTACAGCATTGAAGGTTTTATATATTTTAGTTCAGATGTGGATTGTAGAAGCGTAACTATGGGGCATGCCCGGCATCTTCACCCACGTCACAAATCATATCCTGTTTATTCGTCACCGTGGTGTAAAGCGAAGAATAGAAAGGAAGGTATTGGGTTGGGTGGGAAGGAGACGGAAGATGTGCGGCATCTCCAAAGCAGAGGAATGTCCGGAGTGGAAGATTGGTGTAGAGGCAATGCTGTTCACCCAGCGTGTCGTGGTATTCAGGAGATCCGGCAGTTATGCAAACCGAAGAGTGGAGAAGGGCGCGGTTTAGATGTTGCTATCGCGTTGTTGACACTTCATCCCCTCTTCTCTTAGGCCGTTCAAGGTTGGCGGACTTTGGATTCAGTCTCCTTCGGACGGCTATCTCGACAGAAATTAGTTCCGCCTGCGTCGTTCGCCCGTATTGTTTACGTGTTCGCATGCCATCTGTGGTTATCACAGCTTAAAAAATCTGCGGCTTATTAACATGTTTGGTGAAAAAATTAAGTATAGTAGTTACTTATGATCTTTAAAAGAACTGTGCAATGGGAGTGCATGACTGGATTTATTTACTTGGACATACTCCATTGCGAAATAAAGGACTGTAAAAAGAAAACTAAAAATAAGACAAGAAAACATAAATAAGCAGAGTATGCTTTAGTCATCAGGATACATACACATGTAATTCCAAAACTGTAATCTGGTCAGATAAAACAAGGAACAAACAGAAAATAAAAGAAATAACAAAAATATAAAAAAAAATATTATTTCTTTTATTTTCTGTTTGTTCCTTGTTTTATCTGACCAGATTCCAGTTTTGGAATTTCATGTTGTGTATGTATCCTGATGACTAAAGCATACTCTGCTTATTTATGTTTTCTTGTCTTATTTTTAGTTTTCTTTTGACTGTCATTTATTTCGCAATGGAGTATGTCTAAGTAAATAAATCCAGTCATAGCAGTTACTTGTACTGCATTAACGTGTGCTGCCGATAGACTTTAACACAAGGCAAGCATAATGTTTTAAACTATATGGAAGTATGTTGAGGTGGTTTAGTGCAAGATTTTAAATTTGCAGTCGTGTCATGTTTGGCACAGTTTTTAATTTGCTTCTTGTGCAGAAGAATGGTGCGTTATTATGGTAGTGTATTTGAGGGAGGGTTGAGGAAGAAGAAAATAAGTTGAGATTTGCATTCGAAGTTCACCATAAAAGAAATAAGGTTAAATTTCGTTGTTAGGGAAGCACATGTTGCACTTCTATATAAAAATTACATGTGTAAGGGGGGAACCCATGCCATTTTAAAATATCCCCTATACGCAATAAATATGTATCTAACATTGGGGAAAAAATTCTCTACAGACTGTGTTTAGAAACCACGATCGTATCGTAGCAAAGAGCTCGCCTTGCAATTGACACAAGAACATAGAAGCATGGCATGTATTTATATAGGCCCTAGGCAGTTTGTGATCGAGCGAATCTTGATGGTCCTAAGATGCATACACTACTTAGAAGCTTACGATGTTAATGTGGCCTCTGATATGAGAACAATGAAATTTGACACTTCGTAAGCCGTACCCAGTGTTCATAAAGAAAACGAATTTGGGGGGGGGGGGGACGATGGAAATTGGCGGGTATTATTAAAGTTATTTGGATTATATTGAATTATGTCATCTTGACATGCGTAATCTACAAACTTAGAAAATTTTCACAAACTTCACAAACTTAAATGCGCTGTTTACAATAAAGTTACTTTTTTTTTTGTTAGGCCTACACATGATAAAAATTTGGCCTATTCTTAATTTTGTTCTCAGATCACTACATTCACTTAAGTATTAGTGTACACATACAAATTTAGAAATTAATTTATTTTTGAACATGCGTGCGGTGTAGACCTTTTCCTCAGTTACGTTTCAGGTTATTCTTTATTGATATTAATAACTTTCACAAGCGGCCCTGGTGTTACATTAGCCCTGGTGTTACATTAGCCCTGGTGTTACATTAGCCCTGGTGTTACATTAGCCCTGGTGTTACATTAGCCCTGTATTGGTACAAATATAGGCTATTTAATTTTATTAATTTTTGCAAGTAGGGCTGTGGACCAAAATTCTTGACATGCTAGATATATACAGGGGACTCAGTACCAGCCATGCTGGAATAATAAAAATTTTGAATTAAAATTTGGCTACCAATTTTATGTTTTATGCTTCACCATATGGTTGGCATTGCTCAACTACTATTGCTTATATTATACCTGTGACCGTCTGTAGAAAACTTCCTTCCTCCAGAAGTTTACTAGTCAAAAACTAAGAAATGTAGTGAAGGTGTTAAAGTTAAGGTAATATCCGCGCCATGTCAGACGGGAGATTTTAAGATGTTATTGTACGGAACTTGCACAGAAAATTGAACAATTCGAAGATTTCATACCTGTACTGATCCCCCCTGATCAAAACGTTGTGCGTTTTGGTTTTAATTTTCTTTCTTCAGTTCTGTTTTTCTCTGCCGTCGATCTAAACTCCAACTGCTACACGTAAAGAAATTAAACCGCCACACGATGTGCAACAGTGCAGTGTATTTTCTCAGCGAGACGTGTGATGTCATGCCATCAGCCGCTTCACTTTCTGTTCATGAGTTAGATGGAAGTTGATGGTGGACGCCGCCCTCGTGCGCAGTCAGTCAGCTGGCGACCTTTCACCTCTTGGGGTCGCCAGTTCGCGGGGCAGGCTAGGGCTCAGGGCAGGCGAGTGCGGGTAAACTGCCTGTATGTACACTTGAAAAGGCCAGAGGAGGAGTCCTCGCCTGGCGCATGGACGGTGTTGTGTAGCGTGGCCACGCATTTATTTTACGCGAACCCGTTTAAGCCCATGATCTCCCGTTTATTTCAAACAATTACAAATAACTCAAATATTTGTTAACCAAATGATTTGAAAAAATTTGAGACAATGTACAGTCATACGATACACAATTTTATCAGACCGTTTTTTTAAAAATAATGTACCGTTTGCGAGAAAAAAAATATTTTGCTTCATTTTGGCTTATTTTCACAACAAAATGTGTACTATTTCGGGGGCAAAAATCTAAAAATCAGTTTGGTGTATCGCAACAGAAAAATTTATATAAAAACGTTGATATATGTGTTAAAACTGTCGAAGGAATTTTTAATATGTGTATTAATTTGCGTTACAAAAAATATTTTCGAAACCACTGCTAAACTAGGGAGCGGGGCCTTAAGGTGCCTCCCTATCATCCCTTCAAATGCGTTGCAGCAAGTTACAGCTATTTTTTTTCTTACGAAACAGTTTTACGTGCACTATATTTACATATTTACGTAAAGAACACGCACTTCAAACTATGTCGCTTTTAGTTTTAAAAATTCGGCAGGTTTATTAGAAACATAATTTTTGGGCCCCATAAAATGATCAAAAGTAGCTTCTACAGATTGCCGATGCCGTATCGGGACGAATAACCGGATTCGAATAATAAAACTACCGAAACGAGTGTTACTCTGAACTATGCTGTCCACAAATAAAATGTGGTGACCGCTTAGTCCCAAAAGAAAAAGGATAATAGTAAAACACTGCACACCAGCTGAGTGGCTTGCGCGGAGAGGCGATAATGCGTCACATTCGTTGGTCAACGGCAACCTTACCGCTCCTGCCTCACACAAACGCAGCATACCTATGGAAGCCCATTAACTTATTCTTAGTATATTTATCTACGAATAGAACTTGCAATTGTAACTAAGTTTCTATATTTTTAAAAATTCAGCTCGCTTGCAAGAAACACGAATTTGGGTCCTGTAAAAATGGCTAAGACTATATTTTAGACTGCTGTAACCCTGTAGATATTCCCCAAATTCGTAAAGTGAAAAACGAGAAGCTTGCGTTGGCCTGTACTTCATATTGTTCATACAACGTTATGGGCACACAGTTTAGCCACGTAGGAAATTTTAAAACGAAAACGTTGCACGCCAGTTAGGGAGTGCTGTGAATGGAGGCGATATGTTTCGTGTTGAGCGTGGTACTCTGGCTATTATCACTCCGCAGTTTCCATGCGTCAAACACGGAAATTTGAAACGGGCCAAGACTCCTCTGAAATGATAGTTTTTCATCCATGTAAGGCCTACGCATGGTAAATATACGCTTAGCCTAATTCAGGCTGTAATTATTATTACAAAAATTACCGTTGTTACTTAGTCTGTTAACTGTGTATTTGACTGTTTTAAAAGTAGCGGAGTTACCATGTACGTGTGAGAAGCAATTTTTATCTTGAGTCTTTCGTCACGCTCGTGTACATCGGCGTCGCGAATTTGTGTAGTTTACTTACACTGTGTAAGGGTGGGGGGATGATATATTTTGGTCAGCGCTGAACTTCTAGGTCTTGAGCGCCTGTGAGGGGTGACATGTAAATATGGAACAGCGGCGGTATGATATAGGTGGTGAAACGGGAGATCCCCGAGAGATCCCGCCGACGATCATCGTCCGGCACGATTCCCACTTGCGAAAATCAGAGGACCGGCCCGCCGGCAATCGAACCCTGATAGCCTTGGTGGGAGACGAGTGATCTGACCATAGGGCGAGGGACGAAGATAGGATTTTATATGGCTGAAGTCTTTGATGTTTTTTCAAGTGTCCCGTAGCGAAAGTAAGATTTCGTGGGTTCAGTGACCTGCATGTTAATGCATACTCGAGCCCTGCTCATTGCCTGCAAGTAGCAACTGTCGAGTAAAACTGGTCGGTGCTTGAGTATGGGAGATGGATAGCAACGCTAGGAGCGCCTTGCAGACGGCCGGAATGGTGGCAATGGAAACAGTTTGTTTTCATTTTAAAGGGCTCGTGGAGATTAATGCAGGGTGTAGTTTCAGTATACATAACTAATATTGATCGCTACGAACTATTTAATGCGAAACATATAATGAATGTTTTTAATGTATCCCATATTATTCATTGCTGTGTGTATTCGAAGTGATGCAAAATAAAGCCGCATGGAGAGTTTGTATCACTAAATGATTTCGATATGCCGAAAATACAATTTATAAGGGAAAAAATTAAAACAACGATTAGGCAGACTACAAAATTGATTAAAATTCGTGCGCATCAAAACTGTTTGTTTAGAATGCTTATAGGTTACACAATGCTTGAGGGTTATGCTGTTACAAACGTGTATTAATATTATCGTTATTGCAAGTAGCCCAATACGTTATATAAAAAATATATAATATGAGTTTGTAATTTTCACGTTACCAGACTTAATGAATCATTCTGCAAACGGAGCTTCGGGAAATTATTTTTATCATAAAAATAGGATAAAAAAAATAAACAAAAACGGAAAATTGTTTTGTTAAGTATATATTTTAACGCCTACAACAGCATATACACGTCAGTTTAAAATTCACTAAATGTTTGAGGCTAGGCCTAACCTTGTTAGTTCTAAATAAACCAGCTACAATGAAAACTACGGGGTTTGACTGCAATAAGTACGGAAATTAGAAAACTAAATACAAAGGATTTATGCAGAGTTATAAGAAAACTGTTTATATGAGTACTTGGTAGAAGTTGCGAAGGTAAAAATGGCAGTACTCGTAACGATTTTTTACGTTGTTGCCTTTTGACGGTGCTCTTTCTATACGTACAGAACATATTTTTAATAAAAATCTTATTTTTACAACGGAGAACAGTACTTTCGTTGCCATTTAGTATTTATTTATAGACATTGAATTGCTTCGCTACGCAAGAATACAATCGGAATGCAGTCGGTATCACCATTCCGAAGGTTCAGAAGTTCACCGCCAGATGTCAGTCACTTTGCTTTGCATCTCTCATACACAATACAGTGGATTCCATCATGCATGCCATTTAACTTGCGAATTATTCCTTTCCTTACAGGTTTAACTGTCCAAAACACTAAAAAAGTAGAGAACTTTTTTGTTGAGTTTTGGCCGGTCGCGTCCCATGTACAGAAGTAAAAATTAATTACTTTTTGCATTGCAATTGTGAGGAAGCACTCGCTAAATGAGCAGAAAACTTCTCTTTTGATGTGGGGAAGCTGTCGCCAAAATAAATTGCTAGGCGCCTCTTTTACCGGAATGAGAATTTTTTCTCAGAATTCCTTTTCTGTTCACCATTGTACTAGTCAAGCCATTTTTTCTGCCCTAGTATCTCGTCGAGCGGTAGCAGCTGGCGTTAATCTTGGTCAGGGTGCCTTACACTGTAGTACTCGGAGGTGGCAGGATTTGAAATTGAGGAAGTTTAAGTGTTTGTTGACTTTTTTTTTTCGCCCTTAGCACCAACTCCCCCCCCCCCCCCCCGGGACGCTTGCTGACCACCTTGCAGTACGGATCTATAGAAGACGTTAGCTGTTAAGCGTGTGCTGTTGGTGGTTCACGATTAAGGAATTATTAAAAAAAAAAATTACTTGTAGACCTTACTAGATAGGCTGTGTTTGTGTGTGTGTGAGGCAGGAGCGATAAGAGTGCCGTTGACCGCCGTATGTAATGCATTTTCGCCTCTCCGCGCAATCTACTCAGCAGGTGTGCAGTGCTTTCATGGGCGGGACTTCAGCATTTTGGTTGGGGTGGCAAATCTAGTAACATCAATCCAGCCAGAAAGGGGGAGGGTGTCGGGGGTGTTTCTTCCAGGAAAATTTGGTTTCAAGGAGCATGTAAAATGGCGCTATTTAAGCATTTTTCATCCAAGTTATTGGGAAAGGTAGTGTAGCTAAAAGGGAGTGTTAAATCATATTTGTTTTATAATACATTGGGGTGACAAATGTCCCCCTCCCTTGCCACCCCCAAATTCCGCCTAAGTCATTTTTCCCATGACTTTAAGCGGCGACCACATTATTTTATGTAAGCAGCGTAGTTCAGTCTAATGCTTGCTTCTATAGTTTAGATTTTCGTATCAGATTGTTATGTTTCCTAATACGGCAGTCTGAAAAACCTATTTTTGATCATTTTGAGGGGCCCAAAAATTTTTCTAATAAACATGCTGAATTTTTTAAACTATAGCGACATAGTTTGAAATGTGTGTTCTTTACGCATATATACAAATATAATACGCGTTAAATAGTTTCGCCAGAAAAAGAATAGCTGTAACTCGCTGCAACGTGTTTGAAGTGCAGGTAGGGAGGCTCCTTAAATTTTGAGTACATTACAATCTACAAACACTAGTTACTTACGATGCATTGCTTATTCCAGACTGTTACAAGTAACAGTTAATTACCTTAAGGAAAAGAAAAGTTACTTGCGTTTCAAAACTGCTCATTGTATCGTGAACCACATATCGTGTTCCTTTACCTTGTGAATCTAAGAGCTGTTTTCGTTTAGACTAAGCCGAAGTCGAGGGTGATGGGGACAATATCGTGTAATGGCCTTTCTCTTTGGGTAACACGCTGCACACCTCGCAGATATAGATATTGGCGAAACCAAATGACGAGGTTTTAGCGGAAGGAAGGAAGTTGAGTTTGAGGCGACTAAGTGGCGTTATGGAAACGTTGCAATAGCAGGTTTTGCAAGAATGTGCTTGGAATCCCAGTAATTCAGACAAAATGCGTTTCACTAAAATGTCTTGAAACATTGCTATTATTGGATCTAAAAAATTGACTTAGTATTTTTTTTGCACAATGTAAGGTACCGGTAGTAAAAATTTAACTTTGGCAGAACTTCATATGGCAGTATTCTTCTAGAAATATCACAGTCGACTTTGTTTGAAATAATTATTTCTCGATGGATAAATTTTAAATTTAATTTTCCACTCCTACGCAATTTGAACTCCGTGGTGGTAAGCTTGATGCGTGGAGCCATTTACTACGCAATTATTTGAAATTATACTCCAGTGGATTACTGGTTTTGCGTACTACATAGGTGCTGCTACATTATAAGTAAATTGTGTGCATAGGCCCTTCATTTGACCATACAGTAGGTAGTATATGCGTTGCATAAAGAAAGTTTTGGTACAGACAAATTATTGCATGGCTTAATCTAGTTTCTTGAACAAGATGGTTTTGTCCTCCAGTTTTTGATAGGCAATGTTGATATATTTGTAAGGCAGCAATTTTGTTTGCTAAAATAGATGTTTCCCCATAACAAACGTATATATGGTTGACTTGTCTTAATGAAACTTTTTTTCGTGCACGTTTTGTTCCACAGGTTTTGCTTACAAAGAGATCTCAGAAATGACAAATTCAATCGCTAGTCGAGGTGACTAAGGGTAGTCAACATGTACGACAGAACAACGGCTTGTCTGTTCCATCACGATAACCTGAAGGATAAGGTCGCGCGTTCTGCAATTTTGTGAAAAGCGTGTGGAGAGTGATATTAATTTTCCTAAAACGTCCATCATATAGATCACAAAACTAACACTTCAAAGAATTTCAGACATATTTAACACGAATGTCCAACTTTGGTGTTAGTACGTCCTTGCGTACCTAAAAATAAAGTACCACGTTTATATTGGCGGGTTTCCTACCATACTGCCATAATACTGTCTAGCCGTCTAGAAACTCAATGATTGCTACCAACTCCTCTTGTACGAAAACGTTGTGCTCTTTAATGAGAACTATCAACCCTAGAGCTTTTGTTGAGTAAGAATTTAAAAACTGTCTCGTAGAATACAACTGAGTTGAGCTTTGCAGTCTTATACCGTAGTCTGCAAGTTCTTCAGTTTGTTTGGCACGGGTGTTTATTCTAAACACGCTTCCATGTTTAAAATAATGCTTATCATTATCGTGTCCACAGGAAATGCATTGAAATATAAGGAATCTCACGTAAGCTGCTCACCGCAAGTCCAAATCTTTTGACGTCTCACCGTACAACTGTTGTATAGCGCATCTGTAATGTGCGCTCTGCCAACTTTTCTGCAGTACAAACTGGGTTTATTGCGTTGGGTCCTGTTTGTATGGCGTCTTTTATTAACCAGTTTGGTTTTTAAAATAAAATATTTCGAGGTTTTGAATTTTTGTGAACAGTGCATATATATTGTAAACAGTAAATCACACTCAAACAGATTCACATTAAGTTCGTAACATTTTCAAGTAACCCTTGAGGAAGTCAGTGTTGTCAGTATTAGAGGAGTAAAAATAGCGTGCTCCATACGCGAAAGTCCCATTTCAGCACAAAAAAAAAAAAAAAAAATCCCACAGCTGAAAGAGAAGTAATATTGTATTATTTTAAAATTAATCGTTAATGTCAATATAATTGCATGGGTTATTTGTAAGTTTTCAGCGCCTTGTGTTCCTAGCCTTCGGAACGAATCCGTATGGGAAGAAACGCATCCAAAGAGTTTATATAAACAAATATCTAACCTACAAAAATATACACGTAGGCCTACAAAAACGCTTACACGTACCGCGATTACGCAACGATATTAAAAACACTTAGCAGATACTATGAAGCATAATTACCTATCAAATAAGGTTGAAAATAAGTACCATAACATTCATATTTACAATAAAAAAATCTCTCATATTATATTACTAGCTGTCCGACTGCGGCTTTGCCCGCGTGAAATTATGTACTGTAAACAATAACTCTGGATAAAATATGTAACGAAGGCATTTAACAGCTAGTGTCCTTAATAATAGTGAACTATAAATTCTTAGCTCAGTGAAAAGAGCGCGCGCAATATGCTCGTATGACGTCATAGTAATTCCCATCGCAAAGTCGTGCACGGGATACGAACCCGTAGTCCCACCCCTCCCACACAACAAACTTTATACAATACAGGACTGAATGCTTAAATGCAGGCCGTGATAATTCTTTCTTATGTACAGGCTGCCGTCTAAAAAGGTTTTGTTTATTAGTGAGTTGGCAAAAATAAACCGCTGTTGAATTTTCTCTCCGCATGATCGTTCTTTGTTCGGGAGACTAAAATAGTACTGCTTTTCACATCCTTAATTTTCGAATTTAATAAAATCCTGAATATAATTTTTAGATATTTACATAAGCTTCATTTTTATCAAATAATCATCTATATATCTCAACGGATATAAGCGGTACAGATGATTATTTGAAAACACATTTTATTTTTTCAAGAGATTTCAAGGACGAATTTCGAAAATATCTAATAGTACTTTTTGGGTATTTACTTAAGCATCATTTTAAAGAAAAAATCACCTCACTATCTGAAATAGTTTAAGAGAAATCACGGATGACTGAAATAAATTTTACGGCTTTTCACCCCCTTCATTTTTGAATTTCGCAAAATCTAAAAATTCGCAAATATGCATTTCTTTGAGCAATATTATGAAGTTAAAAAAATTGTGATCGTTTTCCCGGTTAATGAGATGTCGGGGATTCTTTAAAAACACGTTTAACCCCTTTTCACTCCCTTAATTATCGAATTTCGAAAAATCCATTATCTGTGGGTACCTACGGGCCAAGGGGAAATTTCCCTCAAAATTTCATGGTTCTAGGTCCAGCGGTTTAGGCTGTGCGTTGGATGAGTGAGTGTGCAAGTCAGGACACTTCATTTTATATATTAAGATTATATTTAAAAAGTCCCACGAAATGGGACAAATCCCACGACCTGTTAAGGCTGGAGTGAGCATATTGCAGAATAGGTAGGCTACTTCGATGAGCAAGACCGAAAAACCAGTAATTTGCGTAAAAGTAAATTTAAAAAAATTGGGTTCTGAAGTGACTAATTTCAGCTTGCATAGTTTAATTGACCGAAATTGTATTCCGGTTTCTGGCGATGTATTACTATGATTTTAATTTTTAAATTTTATTGCTATTCATTATATAATCTTGCCCTCTACTTACACGCATGCACACGGTTTCTAGCGTAACATTGTGTCAAGTATGGGTACAAATGTGTACTAGATATTAAATTAAAATTTATATTCAAATCTAGTACACTGACGTACAGTTGTGTTAAGAAAGCAGGTGTTTACCATACATAAATGGTTGCGTTCCTACACATTTTAGGAAAAAGTCGCATGAATACTACCAGACTTGTATAGTAATAGTAGTATTTTATTCTCTGTCTAAAAGCTGAAACCTGGTGTTTTCAGTATTGTGTAATGGTTAAACACTTTCAATACTATTTAGGAAGTTTTTTTACAGTGTAGACAACTGTCCACTACTAGTTAGGCCTGCATAACAGAACATTGGTAATGTAACTCAAACTTGTCACATTAAAGCTATACTTTAACTTAACTAATTGTACTGGGAAATGTAATACTTGTTTTGATCTCTGAAGTCATTCTCTACCTGTCACACTTAATAGTGTGCGCAAATATTGCGTACTAAGATTTGTGTAGCTGGTGAACTCTCAGCAGAGGTAAGATGCGCGTATTTAAATACAATTTTCAACTTTATACTGTTTTGGCTTTGATGGTTTAGTTTAAAATGTCTGTCATCGTAAGGCGTGACAGAAAATGGCGTGTATTTTTTTTTAACGCGTGAAGAGTCGATTGAATGACAATGTTAAGGGCGCGTTCACCTCGGTTTTCAACTTTTTATATATTTTTTATATTTGTAAGATAGTTTTTTTCTTATTTTAGTCATACATTGTGATTAAATGTTCCTTTCAGGAAATTTGTGTATCTCTCATAGTTTTTGCGTAATGAGTCGTAAACGTCAAAATTTGCACCTTACGGTTTTATGTACGCCACAAACACATACCAAACTGAAAAAATTCAGTGTATAACAGTGTTGTAGGCTATAACTTGACATACTTAAAAACAAAAAGTAAAATATTTTTATATTTACCAAAAAATGCTGAATTTTAAAATTAATGTTTAAAAATTTCAACCATATTTTTTAAAATACAAAAAAAATATATCTGTTTTTATATGTAAAATCAGAACCTACAACATTGTTACACACTGTAAATTTTTTTCAGTTCGGTATGTCAGTTTTAGTGGCGTACGTAAAATCGTAAAGTGCAAATTTTGACGTTTAAAACTCATTATGCAAAAACTGAGACACAAATTTCCTAATAGGAAAAATTAATCACAATTTCTGACAAAAATAAGAAAATATCTATTGCAAATGTAAAAAAAAAAAAAAAAAAAAAAAAAAAAAAAAAAAAAAAAAAAAAAAAAAAAGACGTTGCAAACTGAGGTGAACCGCGCCCAGAGAGCAATTATGGCATTTCAAGTGCATTCAGTGCTTAACTTAATTTCTCAGCGAATCAGCAAATGAAAGGTAGATGTCTGCATAGTATGTGAAGATATGCATCAAAGGCTTGCCCTTGAATCTTCTCTGCGCACATAAATGTTGGCTGGCCTGTGGGGAGGGCAGAGGAAACTGTAGAAGTTTTCTCTCCGGGAGGCAATGTGCGTCACTGTTGTCGCAAAAAGTTAACACCGGTCGACCATTAGAGGCCGAAAGGAACAAGACTGGGGGAGGGGACTTCGGATGAGAGTTGTGCAAGAACGGAGCGCTATTTTAGGAACTAGGTTATGGTAACCCGGGCGTGTGTTTATGTAGCCGTTTATGCACAGTGACTAACCGGTATATAAAGAGAGCGATAGTCACCATCTTTAATTTTTGTATTTTGTGTCATAACTTTTCTTCTGGGTAAATTTTTGGAAATTGAATACGTAGCCTATTGATAGAATTTTGTACACCATAAATCTTTATTTTCCGTTACTGTTGTTGCAGATCGAATTGCAGTTAAAGTAATAAGGGTTTTCTAACTGAATTTCGATCTGTAACAACAGAAAAAAAGTTGCAAATTCAGCAATTTTTTTAAAAAATTCAAAATCAGTTCGCTGAATTTTTCCAAATGTTTTATTACGTATAGCCCTTAGTATGCTATTTCACTTTGAATTATTTCACGTACTTAAGTCAATTGGTTTTCACTATTTGCATGGCAGCAGAAAATGCAAATTTTGACTTTGACGCACCGTTATGAGAAAACTACGCCAGCTAAAATTGTTTCGTAAGAGGAAACTGCACTCACAAGTATCGTCTACAAAACTAACACTATTTCATGTAAATATAAAATTATGACTTTATCGTAAATATAAAATTATGAATTTATCACACTTGAACACCCAGCCAAGACGAGGTTTTTTAATTTGGTTATCTGAAATAGATTAAGGAACACCGCCACGGGAAAGGCTTCCTTAATATAGTAAAAGTCGGAATTTGCTGAAAATTACAGCTTTCACTGCAGTGCGTGTAGTTAACTAAGCCAATTTAATATTAGCTTCATGCCGTCCCTTATCTTACGCCGATATCTATTAAACTATTTCAGGAAAATTCAATTTGGACCCGTGACGTTTTCATTTAATCAAATAGCTGAAGAGAAGTACTTAAACTAAACGGCTAAAGGTCTGTTAATGAGATTGCTTATAATATTTTTATGACTGCACAGTTAAAGGAATTGTGTTATCTTATTACTGGCGACATTAAACACCTCGGTACTTACGCCCCGTTGTTAAGTGTTAACGGTTTCTGTCAAAGGTACTATGTTGTGTCTGGTAATCGTTTATAACACGGCTTAGTTCACACACTGCTGTGTATCCTCTCGTTTTTAGCTAGTTTCCAATAAGAAATCATACTGTCGGCTATTAGCAGCTTGCTCTGCTGCCTGGTGTCCTATTATTGAAGCTAAGAATATTTGTTTTAATGTCTGTGTAGCCTATAGGTAAATATGATGGTTTATTGCGGGGAAAGTTGACTGTTTTCTGCGTTTCAACGCACGTTCAGCTTATGAAAAGATTACTGGCTTTTAAGGAATTATGTTGTGTTTGCGTACGCCAAAGAACAGACCTTAGAGATAACTTAATAGGAAAAAGTTAAAATATCTACTTAATGCCATGCTCCAATCCTTCTACTGTATTTGGGATAGTATTTTTTTAAAGCGTTAAGCGAGAAAAGTCATTCGGGATAAAGTGTGCACTAAAAATTCAACCTTTTGAAAAATATCACTAGACATTACTGCATATAATTAAACATTAACAGTAGTTACCTTACTGCTTGTATGGTTGGCAGCAAAATTGCGCATTATAGTTCTGTGTATGAATTTTCCTATTCAGACACAATGCAGAAACAAAATCAATCGAAATCGACGTAATTGTGTTTTATATAATTAACTTTTTTTTATTAAGCTGTGTGGATTCATACTGTCTGTATAATTTATTTTACATACGCTAGCATCAAGTGACGTGTCCAGAGAAGTTAGAAAAGTCTCGTCGTTAGCCGTTACGCGCGGAAAGATAATAGTTCGCTGAAAATAGAACTTCAACAGTGCTTTTAAGTGCTGGCGTTATCCCGAACCACCTAGAGATATCAAACATCTGTTTGGATGTTCTGTTTGAAATGGTTTTTCCGTACTAGCGAATATTTTGAAGACTATACATCTTAGGGTTTAACTTAACACACATTTCGTAAATTACATAATTAGCTCACAGCATTGTATCTGTAGCCTTGAAATAGTTAGCCTACAATATGTGAACCATTTGATACAAGACCGCCAAACGAATTTTGATTTCTGCCCTCGTTTAGGCTTAAAAGAATAACTATCGCGAAAACAAGGGAGCATGGCCTTGATGGGCTTGAATTGTATTGCAGCGAATTCAGATTATTCTTTTTTTTTTTTTTTTTTTTTTTTTTTTTTTTTTTTTTTTTTTTTTTTTTTTTTTTTTTTTTTTTTTTTTTTTTTTTTTTTTTTTTTTTTTTTTTTTTTTTTTTTTTTTTTTTTTTTTT
>PNEQ01000677.1:0-45836 GCA_003012365.1 Medauroidea extradentata | reverse complement strand
TTTTTTTTTTTTTTTTTTTTTTTTTTTTTTTTTTTTTTTTTTTTTTTTTTTTTTTTTTTTTTTTTTTTTTTTTTTTTTTTTTTTTTTTTTTTTTTTAAGTTTAGCAAATGTTTGCAGTAATTTGTTTGCTACTATATTAATATAACATGGCACGAGGCCTTCCTCGACGCCTAAACTACGTGCCAGAAAATATTTTTCGTGTAATTCTGGAAAAGTTACGTTATAATGGCATCCGGCCTACTTCTCCAAGGTTTAAACAAATTTAATTCGCACAGTCAGTTCGTCTGAGTCTAATCGGAAATGTAATATTTAAATATGTGAAATTAAAGTGGTTACCAAGTTTGACCAGTTTTCCTGCTGTTTACTGTCACAGAAGTACAACGCATGTTGGGCTTCACTATTTCCCGAGTCGGAAACGAAGTTTTGTGAAGTTACTGGTACTTTGAAACATTGGAAAATATTGAGACAATTTTCTTCTCCGTGGTGTACTTTCTCAGAACTCGAGGGAGTCCTTTAACGGTTACGATAATAGTGTAGGAAAACTTCTCCATTTCTCTGCTTTGAGAAAGTAAAGATTTGCTCGCTCTCTCGCGCTCTCTCTGTCTCTCTCTCTCTCTCCGTCCGCCCTTTTTTTTTTTCTTAAATTGAAGGCCTTTATTGTACCATTTTCTTGGAACTACTTTATAACCTACTCAGTTCAATATAAAAACAAAAAACCTATCCTGTGTACGTAAGTTCACATTATATTATAATACTGCTCGCGTGTAGATGAATGATGCTGCTGTTCATGTTCTTGTGATTTTAGATTAAGGCCATGCTCTCTTATTTATACTATTTCTGCGATTGCTACCATTTTTTGCTTAAACGAGATCGGATATAATTATTTTTTGCAGTTTAGTTTAAAATTGGTTTTGCCGCGACAGCTAATGTTTTTCAAAACAAGAAATTGTACGGTTTCGACTAAAAAGTCATTTTCCATAATTTCGTTAATCAAATAATTAGCTAACATAATAGTATTAACTGCCTTGACAATATTATCCAACATGGAAAAGACTATTTTAAGGGCGCGGTTCACCTAATTTTTCAACGTCTTTTTTTATTTTTATATTTGTACCAGATATTTTTTTTATTTTATACATAAACTGTGATTAAATCTTCCTCTTAGAAAACTGTTGCATCTCTCATAGTTTTCGCGTAATGAGTCGTAAACGTCAAAATTTGCACTTTACGGTTTTATGTACACCACTAAAACCAACTTAAATACTAAACCGAAAAAATTCACAGTGTATAACAATGCTGTAGGCTATGAAATGACACATATAAAAACAAAAAATAATATATTTTTGTATTTAATTAAAAACGCTGAATTTTGGAATGAAAATTTATAATTTCACAAATTGTTTATAAATACAAAAAATTATTTATTCTTTTTATTTTATATAGTTCAAATCATATCCTATAACATTGTTGTACATTGTGAATTTTTTTCGGTTTGGTATGTCGGTTGGTTTTAGTGGCGTACATAAAACAGTAAAGTCGAAACTTTGGCGTTTACGACTCATTACGCAAAAACAATGAGAGATTGAGAGATACGACAATTTTTCAAGAGGACGATTTTGTCACAATTTATGTCTAAAATAAGATAAAAATATGTGGTACAAGTATAAAAATAAAAAATTACGTTGAAAACTGAGGTGAACCGCGTCCTTAAACAAAATTGTAGGGCAGATTTTTTTATCTATTCTCGTTTAGGCGTAAAAAATTAATATCGCTAAAAAAAAAAAGTAGAAAGAAGAGAACATTGCCTTAAGGCGGCCGCCTACCCCACGCTTCAAATGCGTTGCAGCGTGTTTGTAAACAGGTTTTTTCTACGAAACTACTCTACGGTTGCCCATTGTGCCAACGTACGAAAAGAAAACAAACTTCAGGCAAGGTCGGAACCTCATTGTTAAGACGCCACGCTCATTAAAAACGCTGTTCCTAAGCCCTCCAACATGGCTAAAAACGGCCTTTTCAGACTTCCATACTTCAAAATGTACTAACCGGCTGTATGTGAAATTCAGGTTGCGACCTGCACTGAACTTAGTCGCAGACTTCCCACCAATAAAACCATACGGTAACCGCTTAGTGTCCATTAGTAAAAACTATTCGGCGGGAACCTTGCACGCTAGTTCAACGCTTGGCTCGTTGGGGTGACGAGGCATTTGATGCGCGCTGCAAGGTCGACCTTACTGCTCAGTCGCTTTTGAGCCTCTCACACGCGGGTAGGCGGCGCACTTAAGTATCCTAGCTATTGTAAATTTCCCTGTTTTCTTCTATATGAGCAGAGACAGTAGAAATTCGCAAGTTCAATGGCCTTCATGTTAGAATCCACTAACCTTACTCAAGCTCCGGCCATTTGTTCACTAGCTGCTGCTCATTACAACAGCAGAGAATGACGAACAGATGGGTCTGAGTGTGCATAGAACATCGGATCTTACAATGCAGGTTATTAAACTCGCGAATTTTTCAGTTCCCTCTAGATTAGAAACATAAACAATTAAAGCAACAAGAACATATACGCGAATCCAACAACCAATTTACCATCAGTCCACGAGCTTCAAACGCCTGCGATAAAATAGTAAACAACTATTTTAGAATATTTTAAGAGATAAACGTACTTAAGAGGGCGTGGTACATAATTCAACGCTAAAAGCATTAATCTATAACTGTAGGTTTATTGAAGGCAATTTGCGAAAATTAAACAATAGCAATCCTAGACAATAGTTTTAGCCAACGTTTTAAACAAAATCGTTTCCAGTGTTACGAACTTCTGAGGCACAATCTCTGACGACGGAACCTCGTGCATTTAACTGCGGCGCAAGAGATCACATTTAAAGAATTAGTAATTCTGGGTAAGTATTTACTCATAAAGTTGGCAAACACCATTATCTAGCATTGTCATTGAATAATTATGGTAGGAATGAAATATCGTTTTGTTTGAGTGCAATGCCCTTAAATTAAAATTCAGGAAAAATAACACCAATTTTTGTCGATTCCGCTTCAACTCTATCCCATCATAAGTCACATTACATCTTGAAATTCGATAAGATATCCTCAAATGTTCTGAAAGTTTTTTATTTTATTTTGTTTTACTAAACGAATTTAACTACAATTTACCAAATAGATATATAATCTTATATGTCATACAGACAGGCTTAAATTATTGTGTTCATTCAACCTTGTACGACCCTGGATTCCTTACTTAGCCACTCCCATACTCTCATAAATTGGCTATGCCATTCTTTATAGCCAGTGCACCATGATATATCATGTAAAACCCTGATCCATCCTTAGCTTTTGTATACCAAAGCAGCAATGTTCATAAGATCGCTGTAGTGACTTGTTACAACTATAAACGCTGAGTGGTAAACTTCTACTTGATTTGACGGTATGCAAGTGAAACACTAAAGTTCTGTATTAAATTAACATAATTGTCACTGACACAACAGAATGACTAAATACGTGGAGAAGAAATGGGCTGTTCATTGTGGAATGAGTACTGTCAAGGTCCTTACAAAATGAACTGAATATTAATGAGTATATTATATTGTAGCCCTTAGACTACATTTTTTGAGCAATGATGGAAACTTGATATGCTTATTTTATTTACAGTTTATGTACATATATGTGTACATATTTGTGTGCATATATATATATATATATATATATATATATATATATATATATATATATATACAAAGAGAGAGAGAGAAATAAAGAACGAGAGAAATCTATCAAGACCATAAAAAGTGCTCTGTGGGCAGTCACTAAATAACGGACCCACACTAGAAATACACAGAAGAAAAAACATCATTGACGCTGGGTAATTTAACAAACGAATCATTTACTCTCAATGAATAATTGTCTGCAGCTAGCACTTCAGCTCAATACGGTAGTTATGCTGGCAGCTATTGTCAACTTCATTTGTACTCGATTTTCTGTGGGTTGTTTAAGCTAGTCACGAATTACAATGTAACAGACTTCACGTACTCTGTATAAATTATTTGTAAATTTAGCACACCAATGCGTAGGACTATTCAGAACGAAGGAATGGCAAAATTGTTTCCCATTCAACAAATATTAGCATTCTTACGCACTTTTTGAGGAAACAGTCTAATGTATAATGTTACCAGATTTGTAAGGAAACAATAGGCGTATTTTCGCTGATGAATCGGTAATGGACTAGTTACAAGTGTTTGCAATGGAACATTTGCATTTACAAAGAGACCTCCAGCTTGTGGGGCTGTGGATTTCAAGAGTGCCTCCCTCTGATATGTAACACATGGCACAACCTTTAAATCCCAATCCAAATTATTTCTGGACATTCCAAATATGTAACGTTGAGATCTGCTGTTAAATAATGTAACCGGCATTACGTGTTAATTAACATTTACTCAACACAATTATTAAAATTGTTTGGCGATACAATATCATACATATAATATAGCGTCCAACATAATCAATGTTCAGTGACGGGTGACTATCAAGTGGCTAACCAACGGTTACTCAGTAGACTTGGACATGCAGAACGACGAGGAGCGGTTACCATTTTGATGGTCTCTCGTGCCGAGAACGAAGTTCTACTTGCGAGAAGATAAGCTGCCACTGAAGTAACATTTACTACAACAGCTGAGAATGTCTCAATTAATATTGTAGGAAATCCACAAATACTCAGACCCCACACCATATGTCCTCAGGTGGGTAGAGACGAGACACACTTTGCTTCGCAGTTCCCTCTGACCAGTCACGTTGACGGCTCTCAGCGTAATACTTTTCGCGCGCACGTCGCCAGCAACCTAGCCACGAGTTATGGCGCACACAAGCGTCACCCGTCCAAACTAAATCACTTTATACAGTTATTAAATAAAGGTTACCATTCTAGATACAAACATTTACGCCGGCGTATGAAAATAATAAATAAGAATTATAAAAGTTATTAGCGTATAGCCAATCAGTAGGACTATCCTACTGTAAACACAACTAGAAGCTGAAACGTCATACATTGACTCGTGACGATACACACGTCACAACAAGCAAACTCGAAAATGATTATTTGTTACCAAAATTGCCTGAGTCAGGCGGGAATTTCAAATTGTTTTTAAAATTTTGTTTTATATCTACTTTACATTTACGCGATAAATGCAAAATCCAGGTTTGCCTGTGCATTATACATCACTGTAAAAAAAGTTAGTAATATTACTCATCATATTTATGGTAATATTCCCAAGCCTTGAGAGAGAAATCTGATTTCCGAATATGTGGGGAAATTTCCGCAAGGTAGTGTGTTCACCACACAAACCACTCGGAAGTTTCGCTCGCGTGTTATGTCAAATTGTCCTAGGACTGGCGCCAATATGTAATGAAAAAGTACATTACCAGTTGAGTAACTTTCCTTGACACGTGTTGAGTAATTTTCCCTCACTTGTAGAGGTAATTAGCTTCCATTACATGTATTTTTTACAGTGCACAAACGGAAATTACCCAACAGCATCCTTCCCTTGTAAACTAACCTTGTAACCTACCTCGCTACTCGGGTAGCCAAAAACTGTAAACGGCAGCAAAATAATTGCAGTGCTGCAGTGCTGCAACGTTGCTGTTACAGGTGTCGCGAAAATGCTCTGGTCCTGAAACATGCTACCAATTCAACCGCCAAACTACACATAATGCCAAACAGCTGCTCTAGTTATAAGCTGAAGCATGGTAAATGGCTTATTCTGGGTATAGGTGAAAACCTTCCCATAATGTAGGAGTGTTTTACGGTGTACAGTTTACACATAAACGACCGTAATATTTACACTTGCATATTTTAATTTTGCTCGAATGATTGTGATAAATGTTATGAAAATATTTTTGTCTGTGGCACAGGATACGTTTAGCAAAACACTTATTACAGACGCCACGTTCAGCAAAACACTTATTACAGACGCCAACAGCCAACAATTCAAACAAGACGTCAATGGTGTTCAAGTGCGATAAAATCATAATTTTATATTAATATTAAATAATGTCAGTTTTGAAGACGATTTTGTGAGTACATCTTACTCTTACGAAACAATTTTAGCTCTCATAGTTTTCTCATAACGGGGCGTCAAAGTCAAAATTTGCTTCTTACACAGTCATGCAAATAGTAAAAACCAACTGACCTACTTGAACAAAATAATTCACTATGAACTTACATACCATGAGCTATGCAGTAAAACATTCAAAAACCCACGACGTAATATTTTGAATTTTAAAAAAATCGCAAAAGTACAGAATGAAGTTGCAAAGTCAGCAATTTTTAAAATACAAAACCAGTTCGCGGGATATGTTTTAACGTTTTATTACGTAGCCCATATTATGATATTTCACTGTGAAGTATTTCAAGTACGTAAGTCAATTGGTTTTCACTATTTGCATTATAGCAGCAGAACATGTAAATTTTGACTGACGCACCGTTATGAGAAAACTACGCCAGCTAAAATTGTTTCATACGAGGAAACTGCACCCACAAGTATCGTCTATAAAACTAACACTATTTCATATAAATATAAAATTACGACTTTTTCGCGATCGAGGCCCCTTAAGGACACCGCCTACCGGCGCGTTATAGGCTCAAAAGCGACGGAGCTGTAAGGGCGACCTTGAAGAGTGTATCAAATGCCGCATATGAGCCGAACTAGCGAGAAATGCTCCCGCCGTTCTTAACCTCCAACGCAAACAAGAGGTGTGTCTGTCTGTGGCATCGTAGCTCCTAAACGGACGGACCTATTTTGATTTAGTTTTTTTTTTGTTTGAAATGTGACTTGGTCGAGAGTGTTCTTAGCTATGATTCAAGAAAATATGTTCAGCCGTTTGAAGATCATCAGCTCTTTTCTAGTTGTAAAAATAATAGAAATAACGGCCAAAACAGTTTTTAAAAATGTATTTATTTATTATTTTTATAATTTTTATTTTAAGTTGTTACTTGTTACTATGGGACTTAAAGCAGTGCCCATATAAATTTATTGGTGGACAGTCCGTAGCAAAGTCCGGTGCACATCTCAATTTGAGTTTCACCTGCATCTGGTCATTACACAGTGAAGTACGGCAATCTGAAAAGGTAGTTTCTAGCGATGTTGGAGAGTTTAAAAACACTGTTTTTGATTAGCATGGTGTTTTAACAATGACATGCCGACCTTGTCCGAAGGGTTTTTTTCTTTCTGTACGTTGGCACAATGGGGGCATGTTTAATAGTTTCGTAAAAAATCTTGTTTGCGAATACACTGCAAAATATTTTAAGCGTGAGATGGGAGGCGCCCTTAACGCAAATTACACAATACCTTCGTCGAATAAACTTATCTGCAGTACGTCTCAAGCCACAGGAGAGAAAAAAAATCCATGAGATCAAAAACGTGTCGGCTTCCTTCAGCCACACGATGCCAGCAATAAATCAAAGCTGAAAGGATTGTTTTTCATTTTTCTCCCCTTCTCGCATCGGTTCTTGCAGCGGGCGCAGTGCAATGCCGGCCCACCATTTATCCAACTCAGTTTCACAAAACAAAGCTTTTAGCGAGCTGTCTCGTTTCCTGAAACTTCAAAAGATGATCCGTAAACAATTTATGCATTGCAAGCAAAAAAATAATACTAGCAAATATAATAGCGTTCTTTGTTACTCCCGAGAGACTTCGCTGCAAATGAAAAAAGCTGTCGTAGGCACGAAAATGTCATTTTATGACATCGTGTACTAAATAAATCAATGAAAGACGACCGAAATTACTGTCTTCCCATGAGTTAAACATATTAATGATTTATATAAGCCTACTTACCAAACCCCTCCCTCCAGGGCTCCCTTCCACAACCACGGCCAACAATAATTAGCATGTTTTATAATTTTGTCGTCAATTCAGTCCTAAACTAATAAACAAAATACTGCAAATGTGATTTTACTGGAATAAGCAAATATTATCGTCCTCCGTACACAATAATAAAAATTAAAAGACTTAAATTGGTACGTGTGTCATCCCTATTTCTTTACTCAGATTTGTTTAAAACAAAGTACATTGAAAAAATACATACATTTTTTAATTTAGTTAAAAAACACTGGCAATTTATATTTATCAAGGCCCAGGCGCTCAGTATGTATCATTCGAAAATAAGTTTGAAAACTTAATATTACAATCTTATAAGCAGAAAATATCATTTCTGTATCCGTGTCCATTATGCTAATGTTAAAACCGTTGACTGAACAAAAGGCAGAATACGTAATACGCCTATATAAAAATAATGTTATTATATGAAAACAAAAGCAGGTATAAATACGCCATAACTATGAATAAACCCGGAATAACCGACGGAATAAAGTAACTTTTTAATAAACCTCACGACGAAAATCAACTAACGTGATTCTTGGTGGTTTAACAGTTACAAGTAAGCTCGACTCAATTGGTTTAAATGCGTAGCACCAAGTAAATTCTACCATGTTACTGAATGGTTAAAAACAATTGAAATGGTGAGATGAAGAAGGTGACGAAGGTAAAGAAAGATTCCACTACGTTTAACTTTCGGGAAGATGGGAAAAACTATTTTGCTACTAAACTGTAAGTTGAATGGGAAAACTTAAATTGAACATTAACTGAAAAAATAATACCATTTATGTACACAAAGTTACTTGCATTCAAAGTTTGAGGAATATTTTTTCTTTTTAAAATCTCAATGAGTTAAGGGTACTATGAAGTTCGATAAAACTATATTTCACAAACTTGTTTTCGTAATACAAGTGCATTTAATTACAAGAACAGTATTTTCTATGCCACCATACCTTCAATATACTAATTCAAAATTTACAACGTTACCGTTGTACATTCTTAATACAGTAGATTACACTATCAAAATAATCACTACTGCAGCGACCCCTGTGGCATATAGCCAATCATTCCATAACGCTCAGGTTAAGAAGGGAATGTTTTCCTTTCACAACTCATTTCGAAACACAATGTCCTATAGCGGTGTAATGAATCATGAAAAACTTTCTTCCTTTGTTTCAGTCGATGAAGTTACATACAAAGTGGAACTCGGTTATCTCGTTTTTTTTTTTCTGTAAAATGTGGATTATTTTCCTTTTCATCTCACCCATCCAATTTAAGCACTCGCGGCCAATTTTTATGGTGGGGTTCAGTTACATTGCTCAGGTTTCGTGACTTCCGTTTTATCCAAACCACAGCATCCTGGAGTAAGATGATGACAAACGTTATTTGCTATAACGTAAATGAGGGGCTTCGTATTTAATTTTCGCTGCAGAATTCTCACTGCAATGTTTACATATGAGTTGACAGCTGACAACGTATAATGTTCGCTTTCGATTGCGTATCCGACCACTTCGTTCAGTGGTGCCGACACCCCGTAGCTCAGTCGGTTGAGCGGTTGACTTTGGTGCGAGGGGTTCTGGGTTCGATTCCCAGGCCTGGCTGGGTGTGAATCTGTGCTTGTCCAAATGGTCTCAAAAATTGGTCTCTATAAAACTGTCTCACGAATGTTACTCGAGTTATTCCATAAGTCATGCATTAAAAGGGGGGAATGTATGGTGAAGGGGTGATGCGGAAGCTACCACCTCGCCACTGCACCAAACATTAATTATAGAGCAAACTAAAATTAAAAAATAAATAAAAAAGTAATTACAGCTCCTGGCCGTAGGACCAAGTGTCCAGGGTTCGAGTCCTTGCCGGGGAGGAAAATTGACAGTAACCTTCCGGGGTTCAGGGTGTTGTATTGTTCCCTTACCATCCTGCAGAAGACAACGGCAAACCACAGCTGTTTCATCTTGAGGTTCAAACCAGCCCCAGGACTGGGGGGGGGGGGTGGCTGTATGTGTGTTATTGTCACAAACGAGTTTTCCAAAAATAAAAAAACATAAAGCTACCGAGTGTAATTGTGGTCGAATGGTCAGACAATTCACCTCGCCGCAATCCGGGTACAATTCTCGGCAGAGTCAGTCCCCGGATTTCCGCATGTGGGAATCGTGCTGGATAATGCCGTTTGGTCGACGGTTTTTTTTAGGGGATCTCCCGTTTCCCTCGCCTCCTCATTTCGGCGTTGCTCCATACTCACCTCATGCCACCTCTCACCAGCGCTGAAGACCTCGATGTTGAGCGCTGACCAATATTTCTCACTCCCTCACCCCCGAGTATGATGGGAAATTCGCGAATAAGGGAGTTCTACCACGCAAGCCTGTGGTCAAAACTAGTTGAAAATTCTCTTTGAAAAAAAAATATGATCTGTGACAGCTCCAGTTGCCTTAACTCTGCTGCGGTTTTCAAATTTAAAAAGCGAGGTATTAAAATCCGTAGTTGTATCAATTACTGGTTGACTTGATTTCGTTGTAGATATCATCAAACCGGAGTTGAATAAATTAATTGGGAAAGGAAAATCTCGTTATTTCAGTGACCGGTATGTTATAATCCACTGACCCGTATATACTCAAGCCCCGACCATTTATCCATTAGCTTGTTCATTGGAACAACAGACAATGAACGAATAGACGGGGTTTGAGTATGCATGTGACAACATGCAAGTCAATGACCTACACAATTTTTCCTTTCCTTATCAACTAAATTGTGGTGTGCAGAAAGAGACCATCCCACATTTCATAAAGTAGAATATAAATAATTTTTACTACGAAATGTTTGTTATATTTTTAATTAACATAGTCTCATTTTCAAATATCTTACCTCTGCTTGACTTTGGTTGCTGAGCTACTGAAGTTTTACTGTATAATAATTTAGGAGCTTGATTATTTCGTCTGTTCTTTACGTTTGAAGCTTGGATGTCTTCTGCATAACACGATTCACTTACAAATCTACTTAATTCAGTCGCCAAACTGTGTCTTTAAAGCAGAACTACTGGATCTAACTTTATGTCTGTATTCTACCACGCATGATAACCATGCCTAGGCTCGTATACATCGTACGAGTATTCAGTTAACTTTATGTTGTTAACTGTAGTTAACTTTACGTTAACTGTAATTTGTGCATAAAATAACAACTAACAATATCGCACGAAAGTAAAATAACAACGTTAACATAGCCCTACACTGTTTCACAGTAGTTCAGTAAATGTTCGTAAATTTATGTGAACAATTACAATTTATGTGTTGCAGTGGTGTAGTTAGAGGTATGTCAAGCAGGACACCACTTTCCACTTTCCCCTTAGATTTAAATTTAGTCAATTACATATTTTATTATTTCGTCTCTGTTCGCACCAACAGCACTTAATTAACGTAAGTAGCAAAAAACACATAATTTTTCAGTTGTGTTTATTCGTACAGATGTTAAGATAATGGAAAGATAATATTTTTGAATAGCAAGTTCTTAGCATGTGTTTTATCATACGGGCTCCCTCCGAAAGTGAATCCTGAGAACGCTACTGAAGTATTGTACAACATACGCTATACAACGTAGGTAAATTCGACATATACTTTGTTTTAAAAATGTTCTTGATAATTTCATTCCACTGCATATTCAGTAAATAATTTGGTCTTGTATGATGGTTAGCATTACGCACAAGTTAACAATATAAACCCAGAGCTAGTGATTTTAGTGAAAATAATTTCGCACCTATTTGTTTCAATACCATATGTACACATCTGCAACTCTGCTTCATGGTCAGTAATTGGATGTCTTTAGCACTAGGCGACTCTGGGTTCTACCAGCTAATCACATACGCGTAGTATCGCAGTAACCTTGTTCTGATTGGCACAGTCAAATAAGCGACGCCTCTGCACAAAGACACTGTAAATAACCATGAAGCAGAGCTGCAGATGTGCTCGCAAGGCACTGAAAAAAGTCATAAAATGACAGTTTTTTTTACACACGCCTTTGCGGGCGAATGTTGCCTAGTTGCAGAAAACCCCGCAATAAAACAAAAAACAAAACAAATAAAGAAAAGCTAGTAAACTGTAGTCAACAGACATAAAACATACATATAATCCCTGAAAGGAATGTAGCCATATTCCACGAGACGACACAAGGACAGAAACCAAATCTGTTGTCATAACTACATTTCTTTCAGGAATTGTCTGTATGATTCATGTATGTTGACTACAACTTACTGGCTTGTTGTTTCATTGTGGGGTTTTCTGCAATACGGCAACATCCGCATGAAATAACGTACAGTATGTAAAAAACCTGTTCCGTTAATAACACGAACCCATTGCAGGATCGTCCAAAGATCACTGAAACAAGTGTTTTGCAAAATCAGTGACTATATATATATATATATATATGAAAAAAGTATCTTATCAGGAGGATACCCGAGAGCCAGGGTACCGTATCCCGAATGCAAATTAATTACTGAACGCCCGTAGGTATATGATGCATAACCCAAAGGGTGACGTGGAATGAAGCCCTACAGTAACTATACACCGGAATGAAAACGCAGGGGGAAACGGGAGATCCCGCGAGAAAACCCGCCCCGCCGACCAGGTACGTCGTCCGGGACGATTAGCACATGCGAAAATCCGGGAACCAATTCCGCCGAGGATTAGACCCGGATCACCTCGATGGAAGGCAAAAAGTCTGACCACTTGGCAACCGCAGCACCCTAATAAACGTCCAAATTTACTCGAATAAGTCAGCAAAGACCGCAGACAATCGTCGTCCTTGAGGACTAGTACTGAATTCTCCCACTCTGCATTGTTAGTCATGCACTCTTCGTTTGCAATTCGAGGAACAGAATGTTGGAACGATAAAGCGTATGCCCACATTCAATTCAACTCCCTCGTCAGAGTAATGACAACGTCCAGAGAGTAACGCTGGCAACGAGTCAACACTGCTGGCGAAATATTCATCCGACGAAGGTCTCTGAGAATATCCAGTGGCAGTTTCTAGCTTGCCATAATATTCGGAAACACGAACACACTAATAAGATGCGTTAACTGCTATTCTGACCTGTATATTACGGAGGCAGGTTAAAATCCCTAGCAGTTTAAACTTGATTCTACATTCACTTGACCTAACATACATAAAATAATACCTGGACGTGGAGTGTAACAGGGGGCCGTTTCCATTCAGTGTTGCCACGTTAAACACATAAAATGTATCGTACATTACATTTTCGTCTCCAATTTATCCCAAGTTTCGCGTGAAGTGCTTATTATGCGTTTGTTTCTGGTCAATCTATACTTAAAAAGGGAATGATAAATTTTTTAAAAATTGTATAAAAGCAAACACTTTCGAAAATAATTGAAGTAAACTGGGGGGGGGGGGGGTTGGTGTCAATCCTGAAACACATTTTTCGTTTCCAGTTACATGAATAAACATTCGACCAAAGTAACGCGTTCTTTTGGCGTAAATTAGATGCTCGTAGTTTTGGCATCACAGTTAGGCGTTAAGTCATTAATTTTTTTATTGACTTCCAAAAATTTGTCGACCTTCATGTGTGTTTCTTCAGAGTAGTGAAATTACTACAACGTCATCACAGTATCTTTCATAACTAGCTTGTGATATTTTGAGGTTACAATTTTACTAACCGAACGACCTTTTTCTCTTTTTAGCCACCACTAGCCGCAGCAATGAAATTATGTAAATGATCGTAATTTACTGAATTTCATAATATTTCCTCTTAACCAAGGACTGTATTCCAGGCCATTTCGGCAATGTAAAATTCGGTTACAGTCAAATACGTCAAACGAAATATTTAAGTGAGTTTAAATTTCTGATGCTTCTGTAAGACTTAAGGGCTATGGTTTGCATTGAATGTGTTGTGATAATCCGCCACAGCTTCAACGAGTAACACTTTATTTTCATAATTCTGCAAAAAAATTTAAATATTACTAATTAATCGAGAAATTCGGTCAGCAAATGAGTCGCAATTATTTTGTTGTTTCTCAACTGTATGCATTTTGGATTAATATCACACGTATTTACCCGTTTGCTCATTTGTACAATGGATAATTTAACGTGGCGAACTTCATACGCCAAGATAAAATATCCTGTTACGATTAATTTAGTTCGCTGCATATTTGTGTTTATTTAAATTCAAACTTAGTTGACTATGAATACTTATTTTCAGCCTTCAACATCTATAATTCTATACCCGCAAGTATTATGCATTTTTGTAAAGGACACCTCAGATCCCACATACACAATATAGGGTGATACTAAGGTTTCGAATCCCCGTATCAACAAAATGTTGCAAGCAATGACTGTGGTAAAAATGTATATTTTAATTAGATTGGGCGCGTATTACTGCTTTCCTATCTTCCTGCGTGAGAAATTAATCTGTCATAAGAAAATCAAAGTTTTACTACCCAACACTGTGATTGCTGAAATGTGATTTACCACAGTGAAAGGTGTATCACGATTTATAGTTGGTTTACCCTATAGTCAAGCAGATGGAGATTGGTTGCTCGCTGAAATATTGGCGCACCATGATTGGGCGTGTAATAATTAATTTTATTATTAGTAGGGACCCCTATTTTTCGCGAAAATAATTCTTCCCCACTTTGTTTCCGTGCCTTACGTGCACATCTGCAGTTTTGCTTCGTGGTCAGAGATTGAATACAACTCTCACAAGCCTTGGGATTCTACCGAGAAATCACAGACGTGTGGTGTTGCAGGAACGTTATTGTAATTGGCTCAGTCAAATGATACAAGGCTTTTCACATAGACACGCTGTCAATAATCATGAAGCATAACTGTAGATAGGCACGTAAGGCATTGAAACAAAGTAGGGCAAAATTCTTCTCGCGAAAAATTGGGGTCCCTAATTATTAGCTAAGAGTCCTTCCGAAGTTGTCGACTGATACGAGCGAACTTCACCGCTCATTGACTGCCCGAGGTTGTTGATACCAGCCCCGTGTCTGTCTTGCATGTTACGGCAGGTTTCCTATTGGCCTGGCTACTGACTAGCACGGCAGACGCCTTATGCTGATTGGTGATAGGCATTTCCGCCTTGTTGCTGGCCAGAGATGTCATTTTGCTGGCGTGTGAGTTCGCTGTCGTACCAACTGCTTCGCTTATGTATTACTGAATATTCTGCAATAAAGTCACGGAACATTTCTGCGAAAATTGCATGAACGTTCGGGTACTTTACTTTTACTTTCGTCTAAATTAATAGGTATTTCCTCTTCACTAAGCTACTTGACATTAGATTTCCTTTAAGAAACTAAGACAATTCGTTTGTACGAGCTCACTATTACAGTCGGTATAAGAAATGAATGTAATATTCCATAAGCGTTTTATAATTCTTAGGACGTATGACTTTATGACGATCAGCGTGATGTACATTGCCGCCGGAGGTAAAGGTTTTTAACTACAAAGTGAGAATTTTTGTAAGCCATGCTTAATTTCCACTTCCAGACAGTTTGAATATTTCTGATGCATGTGTAAATAAGTTAAACATGAATTCATAGTTATGTAAAGCTATTAAAATGTTTTGCTGGCAAACAGTAACAGCTACCAACTCCGTAGAAAATACTCTGTGGACAGTAAAATCTTGCTTGACCTATAAGGAGGAAACACTGTCTACGAGACAGCGGGAGAAAGAAAAAAATGTTGCATCATTATCTGCTGGAGTGTAGTGTAGATACGTACTGTAATTTTTATTGTAGTCGGAAGAAACCTAAATTAATCATTATAAAACTTTTATAATATATAAAGGATTTAGAATATACTTTATTTGATAGTAATTCAAGACTCTTATATTAGCGTAAGAAAATACATGGAACAACATTTGATTGTTACCACACCCAACTGAGACAAGAATTATGCAACCATTCTAAATGTCGAATTATATGCAGTTATTGCTACTTATCTTTATTGTTTTTAAATGTTGATTTCAAAAGCGCTAAGTATAACGCGAACCGCCTATAGTATCTATGTTTGAAAATCTCCTATAAACTTTTTACCGTCCCCAACACTAACATTACGTTACGTACAATTACTTTATGGAAATAGTGTATTTTGTTACCAGCGCTAACTTCACTGTAATGTAACATATCTTCCCTGCCGCCCTGTCAATCATCTTACCGAATGCAACTATGTTATTATTACACTGATACTGAAATTAGGCAATATTGTCACGAATCTCATTGTATTTCATGTGTTCCAGGTACTTAACAACCTCAGAGTAATAAAAAAAAAAGCGTATCTGATAACCCTTGGTCCATTCGTACAACAAATATATTTACATAACCGGCCAAAAATTAATATGCAGATTTTTGTCGCATTCTAACTTTAAGGTGTCGGCACTATTAAACATTACTAGAATTTGTAGGGTAATGTAAATATTTTATTATTTACAATCGCCATTTTTTATTTATTTTATTTATTTAGTTTAGGTCAA
Organism: Medauroidea extradentata; assembly: GCA_003012365.1. Taxonomy (NCBI): domain Eukaryota; kingdom Metazoa; phylum Arthropoda; class Insecta; order Phasmatodea; family Phasmatidae; genus Medauroidea; species Medauroidea extradentata. Next base: position 29,495 of record PNEQ01000677.1, on the reverse strand, counting down.
ATCGAACTGTTTCAGGTTTTATAAGCAAGTGGGAGAGGTCAAATATTGCTGGGACGATGAGCGCCAAAGTTATGAATACTTTCTGATCGATGACAGCTAATACTTTCACAGGAATTTCGCAAAAATTCAGATTTAAAATATACTTGCTCGACACACTGTTATGGAGCAAAATATAGGTACAAACTGACGTAAAAACTATTGGAATGCGAGATGATTATTACTCAAATTCCTTCTATGCATGCATTCCAGAAGAATATTTGTATTTCGAAAATCGCATTGCGTGAATACCTTGTGCACTTAAAATACCAACATTCATTTTTTTCTTGCTACCCCTGTAATAACCTACAACCGTGATACAGTTGTATTCCACTGAGTTAATATTCATTAGAAGTAATTTAAGCCAGCAAATAGCTGTGTTTCGGTGCAATGAAAACTAAAATGATGACAGCAATGGACGACTTGAAAAAAGGCGGAGCTTCAGTCAGGTGTGGGAAACAATTCCTATCTCCATGGATACCGCAGCCGAACATAACCTTCATTTAGCTGTTTGGCTTCACATGTCCCGGATGAGATGTACGTCAAGAAAACTGATTATTTGTTTGGAATTTGCCGTTTTTTCAGGTAAACATTAATCTTATGTATTTGCGTATCTTAACCATGAAACTGAAACTAATATTGTTTACCCTTACGTGCAAATCTATGAATACGCAACAATTTTGCTTTCTGCAATTACCAACTAACAAATCAGCATGTTTGTAAACAAGCTTTGTTTCCCACAGTACTTTTTCCCTGTGGTGACGTCAGGGGCGTGTACTTCAAATCGTCCATTATGAAGTGCACAAAAAATGTTAGTTTTATACTACAGAATGTATTCCGCTTGTAGTGGTAAATAAGCATTATGTTTGTTTGATCCTTGTTATAACTGTTTTTATAATACGAAATGTACCAAACAACTGTGATCTGCCTCGTGGTTATATTTCATCACTCCAAGGGGCCAAAATCGACGCAGTAGATAGACAGTTCGCCTCGCAACAAGGCGATCCGGGTTCGATTCCCGACACGTGTTCGGCATCGCTGCCACCGGTGTGTGGCAGTACCGCCCTCCTGTACCTGATCCCAAAGGCTTACCAACAGACACCTTGCTGTCCTTCACACTGGGAGGGTCATCAATCCTCACCAATCAGCCCCAACGGCCAGGACTCGCCGTACCCGTGCAGCCTAAGCATATAGCTGACAGGGTAGGCCGTTGAATACCACTGACAGAAGAAGATAACGCTCCTTCCAATCGCGGTGGCAGGCAGTAGAAAACCATTCACCTAGCAATGGAAACACCCACAGGTTAGCTGCAGGGAACCACCTTGCTGAGGGCGAGGCTATGCCCAACCTCTACGAAACCTCTTCGTGGACGAGTCCTATTGAGTCGGACCAGACCAGCGATCCAAGGACTCGCCCTTCTAAGTCTCATCCTAAGCGGGAGTTAATAACCACCACCGTTCAAGAGTCCGACCCGCGATCGCTTCAGCACAAGGCTCGGGCTGCACACCGATCCCCTGAGTACCTGCGAAACACTGTGCGTTTGAGTTTTCCCCCGAGTTGGTGTCCACCTTCCAGGGCTTCAGAACCCCTTCTCCAGATCAATATTACACGAGATCCGCAACGCAGTACACTACTGCGTACCTCAGTGGGTACACGCAATCTGCCGATTCCCGACAGGGTCAATCCGGATTTTCGTATATGGGAATATTGCCAGACGACGCCGTTGGTCGGTGGTTTTTCTCGGAGACCTCCCGCTTCCCCCACCCCTTCGTTTCAGTGCTGCTTTTACCCTCTTGATCTTCTGCGTTGATGAAAACATTGCTGTTACCAAAGTCTTTTCACTTCGCTTCAGCAATCCAACTGAAATATATGTATCTAACTTGTGTAGAAGCATAAAGAGTATAAATTGTCTTTGTAAATTAATTAATACGGACTACGCATACGTAGGCAACATTTTTGTAACCAATTCCTAATGACATGAAAAATTATGTTTTCATTTGGGCACAAGTTAGAATTAAATCGATTGTAAGTTAGTGTCATATTTTCAATTGGCAATTGCCAAAATTGACACCTTCTGGAAGGATGCCATTATAAAGAAGCAGCTGAAAGCAGGCCCAATCATGTGTGTTAACGATGATAAGCTGCTGTCTGCATAAACTCACTGTAGAGGCCGGAAATATTGGCAGCTTCACTGACCTGCAGGATAGCCTACCAGACTGTAGGCCTATGTGTACTCAAGCAGACAGCTTCTGCTAATTGGGTGCCATCTGGCAAAGCGATACCTCATGATTAGGTCTGCATTTAGTTGTCTTTTTATAATTGGATCAAATTCCTTAAGGAGGTTTCAGATAGGTATGGGACAGGGAAATTTCGCGAATTCAATGACCTGCATGTTAGAATCAACTATCCTATGCATACTCAAGCCCCGAACATTTGTCCGTTAGCTGCTATTCAGTGGAACAGTAGACAATAAACGAATAGACAGGGCTTGAGTATGTATAGTACAATGGAACCTAGCCTGCAGGTTATTAAATTTGCGAAATTTTTCTGTCCTTACAAATAAGTCAAGGGCTACGTGCTAAAGGAATACGAACTTAGAGTTAATTGTTAGAATTCTAGCTTTTTCTGCAAATAAAACATGCATTTTTCAATAAACTCCTAGCGACAAGAAAAAAAGGCTCCGTATTCCTCTGCGCTTCGGTTCTGCGCAAGCCCCCTTCCCCCTCTTTTTTACTTCCCCTGTTAACAGTTAGTTTAGGTCACTTTAGATTAGTTTAAAATATGAAAAAATTCTATGCTCTGGTTGGAAAGTCAGTTTTGTTAGGTCAGGAAACTACAATGAAAATTAATACGCCGCGGTGCTACGCGGCGGTGAAACTATTCGCGCCTGCGCACAATTGTGCGGGGAATCGTTCTTATCTGTCGCAAGGCTAGCCTACACATCAGTTAACCCGCAAGTTTTTCCGGTCTCAATCGATTACTCATCACTAGTCACTAATAAAATACATATATTCATAGACAAACCACATTGTCAAATATACCGTGTTGATTCGTAACCTAACAAACGGAGTCTTATTAAAAGTTTTAATATGATGGGTATTCAACATCGTCGATTCGCCTAAACATAACCTTAAGCGGTAACCAAATATTTTTACTGGACGCTAAGTAAGCGTGCTAAGTTAAAAGGATGTCTCTATAGTCTATCTCATGAAAGAATTCCTTTTTTTGACAGTTTTGAAGGCTACCTTGTGTACCAATTTCAGCAGGAAATTACTTTTAATTTTGATAAATTGCACAGTTTGAGACCCAGCTAAGTGTGTTTGTGCAAAAGTCATTTGTGGCAGAGGAAAACATTGCTTATTTCAAGGAAACAACTCTAAAATTATATGCCAACACAGCTGTCAAAATGTGGAATTCTTTTATGAGACAGACTATACAGTAGTTTCATTTGTATCCAGTCTTTACAGTTTGAGCTAAAGTAGTGGGAAAAGGCTGGCTTTTCTAACGATGATGCGGAGCTTCGAAACAGAACTTGCATAGCAAACGTGTTGTTTTGAAAGTACATTATACTTTATTCTCTCAAATGTGTTTTCTTGTCGTATGAACATATTTGGAGCAATTTTAATACTAATAAAATACACGCCGTAAACAGTCCAAGTGCAAGGTACGCGACTGCCTTATGAAATGTTCAATCAGCAAATTATTTTTACTTAATAACTGATACAATAATTTGACACATATTTTCTTTTACTGGGAATCGAGTATCAACTAATGGATGCAACAATTTTCTTGAGTGAAAAAAAAATATTATTTTCTCTTTAATAATGGTTTTACTCAGGTAACAACGTCCTATATATTTCGTATCAATTATTATAGACAGCATATTTTCTTACACTATTTACACCTAACAATATCGCACAGTCTGGCTATGAGTGTTAATGTACGACACAAAAGGCCTAAATACGAACTTTATATAGAACCCAGAAAATATTCAAATGTACCAACCGGACAATGTTGTGTAACAAAAAAAAAAATTCTCATTCCATTACAAAAATTGAATTTAAAAGATTTTAAGAATGTTAATAGCTTTGTAGGTTATATGTGACTCCTACTTCAAGTATAACGTTAAATTAATGATATTATGTCACCTTTATACGTTAAAAGAAAACTACTACGTGGGCTATTACAAGTCTGCATGTCCCTTTGTTAATTTTGAGAGTTGGCTCTTTGTAGCATAACATTGTCTAATTTTGGGCAACAAATCACGAACAAAATAATTTGGTTTCAACAACAATAATATTTAACTACGCATTATGAACCAATTATTTGGTTGCACCAAACTTAATTTCTTTACTCAACTAAACATTTCTGTCTAGGTGTAGAATGGAGTCGAAGTTTATCCCACATGTACTATAAGTGTCCGGAGACATGTCGGGGCGTCCGACTGGCGGCAGGGATGACAGTGACGTCATCTTTGCGGTGACGGCAGCTTGGCAGCTCACCGTCAACCGCGATTCAGAGCCGCAATTCGCTAATAGCGTATTGATTCAACGTAGACTGCAGTGAACAATGCAGAATAACTGACGTGTAGCTGCATGTCGTGAAATTATCTAAACATACGTTTTACATGGACTCTTGCATTTTCTGCACATTATGAAAAACTCCTGTTCACATGTGCGTTAATTGTTCATTTCCGCCAGTATGTCTGTGGCGAATGTACAGTACCAGTCTAAAGTAAAATCATCAAACGTCTCACAGCACCTAAAGTTTTACCGCAATATTGATTGTATTTTTTTACATGTCATTACACACATAATAAAAGAACACACAGCCACAATGATAGGCCATGTTCAGTTTAAGAGTAATAAAGTTTTAAATATTTTCTTTCAGTTACAAAATGACCACATTTTGCGATATACAAAAATGTTTCTGTCCTATACTGTTTAAGTTCAATCGATGTTGAATTTTCTATTCGTTTGGAAAAGTGTGCTTGTAATTTTAGTGGAATAAAAAAATCCGAAAACATTTCAACAGAAAAGTTGGGCACATTGTTTACAAACACTGATCAAGTAATTTCTGTAAGGCGACAGGGCTGCAAACAGTTGAAAATTGCTCCAAACACTGCACGAACACGAAATGGGACTTGTAATGCCACATGTTGAGCAAAATATGAACAACACGCACGAAGAAAGCAGGTTACGTTAGCTCATTTGGCAGTAAAGTTTTAAATTCTTGAATATCGTGTAAATAAACTACAATATATATTTTATTTTCAGAAAAATTATAATCACTATTGCGGTAAAATTTTAGGTCCTATGAGCCGTTTGATTATTTTACGTAGTGGTCTCAAACTTGAGACCGGTAATGTAGTCATTGTTTAAGGACAGCACACACAACAAGCAATAGCAGTTTCCTGGGATAAGAACGACATATATCACTGGTAGGAAAACTCCCTCCATCGTTACTCGCAAAATACTAATGGCATCAAACCCATGACAAAACCCACGTGAGGAGAGCTGAAGATCACACAAGAACGGAGTTGCAACTCACGATAAGAACTTAAATCTTTATATTCGCCTGTTTCCGCCGAATATAGCCGAAGTGGATTCTACGTAACTGTTACTGACTGCAACACTGTTGAAAAGTTACAAATTAATTTGACAAGATATAAATATGAATCACTCTTGAACAGTAACGCTTTACACAGTTTCAAGCGCATATCATCAAAATACTCAACTCAAGTTCAAACATGATGTTCTTACAAAACAAGACATATCGAAACGAAAACAAACAAGAACTTCTGTATTGCTATAATCAAAATTTAAACGTATAAATTAAAAATACATATTCACTATTATCAAAGAGAAAAGTTACGCAGGAATAACTATAGCGTCATTCGCCTAAGCTACAGACGAACATACTAAAATGATACCTTACCAATTAGGAATTTTTAGGGGTCGAAAAATTTCGCTGATTCAACATGTCCTGCAGGCTATAATCCAATGTCCTATGCATAATTCAAGGCCCGTCTATTCGTCAATTGTCTGTTGTTCCACTGAGTAGCAGCCAGTGGACAAATGGTCGGGGCTTAAGTATGCATACACTCTAAATCTGATTTAATGAATATTCACTTATTCACACCGATGCATGGAGCAGTCTCAACATACTGAATCAGTCAGAAACCACTGTGAAATCGGTGACTATTCACTGATTATGATAAATAGTGCCAACATTCCACAAGTTAAATAGTGAATGTCCACAGATTTTACAGTAATTTTTCACTGATTCAATAAGTGAAAACTGTTCTTTGAAAACAACTAGGAAAACTGGTGAATATTCACTGATTCACTTGTGAGATGTTGGCACTCTTGAAGAAAATCAATGAATATTCACAAATTAAGCAGTGACTACTTTCACTGATTCAAATTGTCGAAGCTGCTCCATATATCAGTGTGAATCAGTGAATATTCACTAATTCAGATTTAGAGTGTAGGATAGTGCATTCTAACATGCAGGTAATCGAATCCACGAAATTTTCCGGTCCCTGGGAATTTTCCATGCCACATAGTTGCGAATCAGATTCCATGTTTCTGAGTAAGTTTTTATCATAGACACCACCACGCCATTTAAAAAAAGTAACAAAACAGTGCATCGGTTTTTTTTATGTATACCATGGTTACTTGGACTTTATTACCTGAAATCTTGCTATGTATCTTTAAAGGTACTGTTAAGACTAATACTTTTGCTTGTGTTAGTTGTAAGGTTTACGTTAAGTTAAATAGGCTTATAACCCTCTAATAGTTGAGATGTTGGAACTTCCTAACCAATGTTTCATATGTCTCTGACAGAAACACTCTTAAGCGTAAAAACAGAAAGAGACACAAACGGAAAAATATATTTTGTGGCAGCTATAAAATACTTTATTAGTATCTACTGTGCAAATTTTATTTTGTGGTAACCACCGAAACATTTTCTTACCACCACTAAAATATTGTAGCAAGACAATTCACCTGCCAATACGGCGGGACTGGTTAAATTTTCGGTCGTTTTCGACTTTGCGTGTCGGACATTGCCTTCAGCCGACGTATTTAGTTTTGACGAAGTGCTCCGTTTGTCACTCCCATTGCATTCCGTCTCCACTCCACCCTCACGTAGAATCGATTTCACGACCACTCAGACATTTGTTTTCAAGCGTTATCGAAAACCCTTCACGCAATTTAAGAATGAATCCGGTGGCGTAACGGTAACGCTTTGGACTCGCATTCGAGAGGACCCGGGTTCGATCCCCGAATCCGGCCATTCTTATTTCGGTTATCCTTGGTTTCCCGAAATCTCTCCAGGCGAATGCTGTGGTGGTTCCTTAACAAAGACCAATGCGGACTCCTTTAAAATCTCCAGCCATTGCACCAAGTTGTGGTACCGTCTCTAATGACTTCGCTGTCGACGAGACGTAAAGTCCACTTACCTTACCAAATGCGATATTAATAAACAACATACATGATAACAAATCAACGTTTTTAACGTCAATGTGCAAAAATTGAAAACTGGCATGTTGTAAAAGAAAACTTTATTAATTATTTGAGTGAATATTTTGCCAGTGCGACGCATTCCTCTGGTGGATTCTTGCGTCACGAATATTTCTTCAAAAATTCATTCACTCCGGCGAAACATTTGCTCAAAACTTGCTACAACTGTTCGTTACGGTTGCCGCCTAGGTGCACATGTTTTGCGAGTGTGATGCCTTAGGTGCGGAAGCGTTCGGGACGACATAGCACGCGTGTCACGCTTCACAATAACCTCTAAGAGTAAGAGTGAGTGAGAGATTTTGGTCAGCGCTTAACATCGAAGTCTTTAGCGCTGGTGGGGATGACATGATTCGAGTATGGAGCAGCGCCGGAATGAATGGGAAGGGGAAACGGGAGATTCCCGAGAAAACCCGCCGACCAGCGGCATCGTCCGACACGGTTCCCACAAGTGAAAATCCGGGGACCTGCCCCGTCGGGAATCGAACCCGGATAGCCTCGATGTGAGGCGAGAGGTCCGACCTCTCGGCCACCGCGGCCCCCCTGTAGGAGTAAGACACGGCTAGTGTGCAGTCTTCTCGCCTACTCGCATACATGAGACATTCAGGGGTAGCCATATTATTTTATGACGTAACGTTAAAGATAAAGGTGTATTTGACACATCTATACGTTTTAAAATAATATACGTCAGTATTTTCATACCTACCTAAAAAGAACCTCGAATACACCCATTTTCTTCGTAGCGTGAAAATAAACTCATAGAGATAAATGGAGGACCAGAAATTAGTATGGACACGCGTAACGATATGTAATGCTTTTCTTCATAAGCATATATCACATACGCTCATTTAGCAGTTTTAGAATGGACTAGTAACGTCTGAAGCTCTACTCGCTCTTCGGCTGCCTGGATCGACGGCCTTCTTAAGAGGGTGTGGTAAATAATTCAATGCTAAAAGCATTAATCTATAACTGTAGGTTTCTTGAAACCAATTTGCGAAAATTAAACAATAGCAATCCTAGACAATAGTTGTAGCCAACGTTTTAAACAAAGTTGTTTCCAGTATTACGAACTTCCGAGGCACAATCTCTGACGCCGGAACATCATGCATTTAACTGCGGCGCAAGTGATCAAGCGTAAAGTATTAAATTTTTGATAAATATTTACTCATAAAGTTGGCAAATATCATTATCTAGGATTGTCATTGAGTATTTTATCCATATTGGCTTCGAAAAAACGTAGAAATCAATTGATGTTTTCAGCGTTTATCTACCACGCACTCTTAAGGGTGTTCAAGTGCGATAGTCATAATTTTATATTTATATGAAATAGTGTTAGTTTTGTAAACGACACTTGTGAGTGCAGTTTCTTCTTACAAAACAATTTTAGCTAGCGCAGTTTTCTCATAACGGTGCGTCAAAGTCAAAAATTTGCACGTTCTGCTGCCATGCAAATAGTGAAAACCAATTGACTTACGTACGTGAAATAATTCGCAGTGAAAAAATCCCGCGAACTATTTTTGTATTTTAAAACATGTCTGAGTTGGAAACTTTTTTTTCTGTACTTTCGTTTTTTTTTTTTTTTTTTAATTTAAAATATAACGCTGTGGGTTTCTTCAAATATTTTATTGCATAACTCATGGGATGCAAGTTCACAGTGAATTATTTTGTTTAAGTAGGTAAGTTGGTTTTCACTATTTGCTTTGCAGCGTAACAAGCAAATTTTGACTTTGACACCCCGGTATGAGAAAACTATGACAGCTAAGATTGTTTCGTAAGAGTAAATTGTAGTCACAAGTATCGTCTACAAAACTAACACTATAAAAATATAAAATTATTATTTTATCGCACTTGAACACACTTAAGAGCACCTCAGAAATGACGGAGACATAAGGTCGACGTTGAAGCGCACATAAAATGCCCCATCGTCTAAACGATCCAAGCTCCTAACTATTGTGCAAGGTTCCCGCCGACCCTTTTTACTATGGGACATTAAGCCTTGACCATATAATTTTATTGGTAGAAAACCTGCAACTTGAGTTCAGTGCAGGTCGCAATCCGAGTTTCACTTACATCCGGTTAGTACGTTTTGAAGTACGGCAGTCTGTACAGACAGTTAATTAGCTGGGCTTAGAAACAGTGTTTTTAATGAGCATTGTGCCTTATTAATGAGGTTCCGATCTTATTTGTAGTTTGTTTTCTTTTCGTACATTGGCACAATGGGCACACGTGGAATATTTTTGTAGAAAAAAAACTGTTTACGAATCCACTGCAACGCATTTGAAGTATTGAGTAGGCGGCGCCCTTAAGACTGTCTTTATTTAGTTTTTCTATATTCATTTCCAAAAACATGTTTACTTTATACGATGTGTTGTTTTCTCAATTGTATACTACAATCGTTTAAAGTAACCAGAGTGTAAATATGACCAACCTTATTTATATTGCTATAAAGAACATAATAAAGGAAAAATATGTGTAGACATTGCTATAAATACGTCACGATGTAGTTTTAAGTATTCTCATTTTAACAGTTTCTTGGAATACGACGACATAGAAATACGATAAACTATTTTAATCTGACTGCATAATATTTTCTATAACTTCTCAGCATTTAACCATTTATCTTAAGGTAGTGACTAAGGAAATTCGTATTTACTTCCAATTACGTAGTCCATGAGTATTTTTTTTTATTTCAACCCGCTAACAGGTCACCCATGTTCATTATAGACTACATGATCATCAGAAGAAACTAAAACTAAAAACAAACTTGGCCCCTTCCGTATATCCCCAGAGTCTGCCATGAGGATTATAAAAACTTACAATTTTGTCCCATTAACTGTGCAAACAAGAACTTGACGAATACCGTAATGTCGTACCGTCATGAGTTTCTTAACCAGTGTTAGTTTTACAGTTCTTTACACTGTGAAATAAGAACAACACTTTGTTAGTGAAGACTTCCTTTATGCCTAGTATAAAGGGAATATTTTTTGCTATCCTAGGATGAAATATAAAAAAAAAAGCCATGATGATATTTCTTCTTATTTTATTACTCGAGAAACTTAGTAAATAGAAGCATACTGACTTCCGTTACTTAACTTATGGGTTTCGTGGATATGTCTACCTTCCACAAAAATTATGTCGGTGTGCGGAGAAGTTGGAACGAAGATATACACGCATATTAAAATTTGTTTGGAAGATTTTAAGAAAAAAAAATTAGTGTAAAAAAATATATATAGCAATTTTTTGTAAGTTTCTTTATTAATCTGTCAGCATGATTTTTGCTAAGTACAAGTAGCTTACTACAAAATTGTAAGTATACATTTATAAATAAAATTTGTTTAACTTTTTCGTAGGTTATAGTGTTATAAATAATGTATTAATAGCTTGTTTTATAAAGAATACTCTTAAACACAAAAGATTTTACTGACAATTTTCTTGATTTTTAACGCAATAAATTAGGATATATGTAAAACATACGTTACATTAAGGTGATTATAAAACATAGGTCTACCTACAATACGTAACACACTACATAACAGTTCATGTGTTAGAAGTGGAATTCACGTAAGTAGAAATATTTTTTTATCAACAAGTTGATAATGGAACATATTTAGAGTTGATGGTACATCGCGAAAATGTTTTGTGTCGACATACCCTTGAAAACACTGAAGTTTCTTGCCACAACATAGCTGTTTGCCGACCAATAACAGGCATCAAGTATTACAATACCAGGATTATTATTGGCTCAGAAAAATAGGGCAACAGCTCCAAGTACAAGAGAAAGCCAGTAATCTTTATGTAAGCTCAGCGTGCGTTGAAATTCAGCCAACAGTCAAGTTTTCCTGCGATAAACCATCGTCTCTAAACATATTACATCATACCGAACACACGAAAATTTTATAGCTGCTCTATATCAAGTTTAAAAATCTTTCAAAAATATTTGCAAATGTACTTCAAAATTATTATAAAACTACTGCGGTTATGCCGCCCCCTCAGCTACTAATTAAAGCCACAGGCAGGAACTGGCAAGTGATACACAGACAACATTAAAATAGGTTTCACATAGAAAAGTAAGCCGTGATGAAATCATAAAGGATAAAACATGGAAAAGCAGTGTTGCTACATTAGCCACAATGTTTCAATTGTGTCTACTAATAGTGTAATTCTGAACCACGAAACGTACATTTTGTGTTTTACACACACACACACACAAACACACATACAAACATTCATACACACACACACATATATAGTGTACGAGGGCATTAGCGAAGTTGTCCCGACATTTTTGTACTCGGAGAAAGCATCTCAACATTTCCATTTCGCAACACTAATGTACAGAATGTTAACAGATTTTGTCAGCGTTTACCAACGGAAGTTGTCAGCACTAGAGAGGGGTCATGTGAGGTGGGAATGGAGCGTTGAAGGAATGCAAGGAGTGAACGGCAGATCCCCGAGTAAAACCACAGACCAACGGTATCGTCCGGCACGATTCCTTTGGGTCAACCCCGCCGGGATCCGAGCCCAAAATGCCTGGGTGATAGGCCAGTGCCCTAATCGCTGTCGCAAAACTAATGTAGAGCCGGATGGCTTGGGTCCATTGCAGTGTAAGCACTGGTCCGGCAATGTGTGCTAACACGTACTGCAAGTAGTAACCACCTATCCCGCGCCGCTTGAGAACGTTGTGAACATAGTTCAACGCAGTTCTTCAGCAGTCCGCGTAAGATTACTATAGGATGTTCACAGTTAAGCGAGCCCTTTTTTAAGGTCATCTAAAAAAATAATTGAACCAATGCATATGTCTTACTTTGGTCTCGTTGGAGTTAAGCATTGGCGAAATGTACACAAAGAGCACACAATATTGCCTGTACTAACAAGTGGCGGAATCTTGCAAATATTTGACAGAAGTAACAAAGCAGTGACCTTGAAAAGTGACTGCTATTTATAACACAAGCATGCCCTGTCCAAATCCCGCAGTCGCTGGGTATTGTAAGTCCTTGTACGGGGGAGGGAAGGCATGTGCAGTTCACACTCCCTTCCCTTAACACCGGGTGGAAAACACAAACTGCGCAACGCGATACGCCGGATCACCCCCCTTCCCCCTCCGGAAAGACGCGGTTGTCTCGGTGCCCTCCAGTAGCAGAGGTCAACACGGACAATTACTGCCGCGCGCCACCCGGCCAAGGATAATTAAAACTGTGGGGAGGGCTAGCCTGACGACGTGGAGAGCGGAGGGGGAGCTAAATGTACCACCCCTGCCTGCCCCTCGTGGTCCATTTGCTGTCTTCCACTCTTGACGGTATAGTTGTACGTAGAGTACTTGAACGTGTACGTAAGCAGACCCGCCCATACTGAAAAAGAGGATTTGGATTAAAAAGGAGGGGGGTTATGGATTTTCTTTAGAACTATTTACGAATAATTTTCTATCGAGTTTTTAAAACTACTCGTAAAATATCTGCAGATATTTCTTAAAAGTATAACCACATATGCACACGTTTCCAGGGAATACACGATTGCCTCGTTTGATTACGAAAGAAGAGGGGGGACGGGTGCAAATTCATGTTCGCCCAAAGGCCCGTTTAAGAAAAAGTGTATTGCATGCTTCTAAAGGAGATTCACACGAATCCCGTGAGTAGTTTTTAAGATATAGCAGGTTAAAAAGCTGTTGCTAGCCATTTTGAGGAGCTCCGAAATGAGTTTTCTAATTGACGTGATGCTTTGAAACTACCTTCCCGGTATCGTTTGAAGTGTGTGTATTCGTACATTTTCATATAGGACACATGTTTAATAGTTTCATAAAAATACGTATTTACGAACACACTGCAAGCCATTTTAAACGTGTGGTAGGCAGCGCCCTTGAACAAACATTATACTCTGGCGGACTGGCTCGCATTGCGTCGTGGTCCGCCGGCGCGGGCGGTGCAGCGGTTAAACCACTTGCCTCCCAGCACATAGATCTGGGCTCGATTCCCGGCTGGGTCGTTCCAAGTTTTTTTCACGTGGGATGAATCTCACGGACGTTATCATTGGCCGTCGAATTTCTCGAGTACTTCTGTTCGCCCCTGTCATTATATACCGTTATAGTGATTCGTCATGCCGCCATTAATCAGAACAACCTTCACCCGCGCTCAAGACCTACAAAATTCCATCACTTACTCGCTTATTATTCCATTTGCCGGACGATTCGCGTTCGCCCCGATACAGAAATATAATAATATAGGACTCAGTACGCTGCAAATAAGTCAGTTGAATGACGTTACGTATGGACCAGCAATCATAGAATGAAATCACAAACCGTGATCTGTAACGTGTCAAGCAGTTAAGTAGAGCTTGCCAAAGATTAATTCTATAAATTTTTTAGTCCGGCATTGAGCGACCAATTATCCCGCCGCTAGATGAGTACCAGTTACTTATACAGCTGCTGATAGTTGAACATTCCAACACTGTAAGAGCGCTGTGTCCATGCCCGTTACTGGTAGTGGTGTACAACATTATCAAGGGACATAAGATTAGCTGCCTAGATACGATGTTCACATAGATGTATGCCATGTTGTGGAAATAGTAAACATAAATACAACATAAAAATTTCCAACAAATATAGGTCCACTAATGTATCCCTTAGCAGATACGTATACTTTAGCAAATATGTACTGTGATACTCATGTAAGTATACACAGATGTATGCAATTCGTTGGCAAGAGGCTAAGGAATTCATCTTGCAGACCAAGTTTCAATGAAAGACATTTTTACGAAATAATTATTTGATTGAATATAGTGAAATAATATTACTTCAGCTAACAAAATATTTGGTTGCCAGAAGAAAAGACCAAAAGCGAGACACTATCTTGTTGACTAAATAAAATGTGTAGTTTGACAACGTACTTATGCATGACAAGGGTACAGCACGCATGTGGGAAATGTGGCGGACATTGCCGTTGGCCGGCGGGTTTTCTCGAGGATCTTCTGTTTCCCCGAGCCTTTCTCGTTCCATCACTTATACATTGTTGAGCTTCATTTCATATCATCCACCAGGATATGCAGATGCTAACGGGCGTCCAGTCAAAAATCTGCGCTTGGGGTACGATACCCTGCTCTCGGGTACCCTCTCCATGCGTTATTTATCATTTTATGCATGGCAAATAAATATTTGGTTGACGGAAATGTAATGTTCGAAAGTACACAAATGTACATTTTGCTGCTACAATCAAACCTTAATGTTTGTGTACGACGTAGTTTACAATCACACCTCGAGAGTTATTTTGCCATTTTGTGACTATTAGCAGTACATCAATATTTGTAAGTTTAGTAATGCTCAGTTCAAGTAAAAACAATTCCTATTGAAAAATATTTACAGGAAACAAAAATAAAGCCATCACATTGGTTAGTTAAAGTACATCTGTTTGAATGTCATGCATTTAACAAGTCACATATCTATTACTTAGGATGTATCAATCACCAACTCTCAGTCTTGGTCGGTGATATTAATGAGCGCTCCTAAATGCAAGAAGTTAAGGATTCGAATCTTTGTGATATCACGTATTTGTACTTCCTGGTTACAAAAACAAATGCACAGCAAAACAAATATTTAGTTGTTCTGACCAAATATTACACCTAAGCAGCAAATAAAAGGCAGCAAAACAAGTTTGCTGTAGCTACAAAAGTATATATTTCGCCACATAGAAAGGAATATTTGATTGCGCCAAGCAAATTTTGTATAACTCAACTAAACGTTTCCCTCAGCGTAGACATTTCCTGTCTTGTTTTTATGTGCTCTGCCTCTTTCCAAATATGACATAAATAATATCCGTATTCATTGAAAGAAAGCTCTGTGGCCATCACAAATTATTTCGCCAATATGGATCCCCTCCCCCCTACCCTTGACGACAGCAAAAATATGCTCGCCCTAATAAATTTAAGCGGTGACAACAAAAAATATTGTAAATATTAAAAAAAAAATTGGTGAGGTGTATATTGACAAAAGACTTTGTGACGGCCACAAACCCGTTTGTTTCTGCGCTTGTTTGAACACCTAATACTCTTTAGATTTCAGACTCCTATACACGTTGGCTACTTTTACAACTGGGTCACTGTTACTGAGGACTGTGAAACAATAGCAAACATGCATGAAAACATTCACTGACATCCGCGCTACCTTGGCATATTCACAACGGGCCTCTCATTGGAGCAGCAACTAATTAACAAGTAGCTGACGACAGGGTGCACACACGATTGTGGAGTCCAACCGTTAGGTCGTTGAACCCACAAAATTTCCTGGTATCCAGGGTTATTTCCTCCCTCCTCCGAAATCCAAAACAAACTAGCAATATGCTTAGCAATTTTGTTTTAATTCCCCGTTTGGACAAAGTGTAAATATATTAAACCAGAACAATGGACTCTTTGTCTTATAATGTTAAAGAGACTTTTCTGTGTGGGTTCTGATTAATAGAGTCTGTGAGAAAAAAGATTGGTTTAAAATAGCTTATGTACAGATCTGCAGCTCTGTATTTCGACAGTGATTTAATGTTATTAGTAGAGACCTGAAAATTTCGCGTTTTCTTTCAGTCGCAAGCTAGAGTTCTGGCGTTTATAATTGGTCGTTGACTTACTCAACACATCATAGAAGTAGCTGAGCCAATAATAAAACAGTAGCTGAATACAAGCCCATTTCACCGTGTCAGCGAGCAGATAATAAACAGCTGCTGTCTGCACGATTTCACAAATATTCTTGGAGGCTATCCTACAGGTCAGTGAATCCTGGAATTTTTCCGGTCTCCAGTTATAAGTCTCAATTGTTATGGGGTTCTACTGGCAAGTCACAGACGTATGGGGGTCACAAAAATCTTATTCTGATTGATACAGCCAAATGAGAGACGTGTTTGAAAAACGAAATGCTGCCAATAATCATGAAGCAGAGCTACCGAATTAAGTGCATGTAAGGCATTAAAGCGATATGGCGCAAAAATCTTATTTCACGAAAACTAGCAGCTCTATTTATTAATATTTAATTTTTTGTGTTACTTTGTTTTGAAATTGTATTCTTCAGTGTCACAGTCCCGACAATCTGGCATAGAAATGAAACCCTGCGTACACTGCTCATGGTGTTAAGGTTTGTAAATTCTGAGCATAACCTGGAATTATGCCATCGCCAGCACTTAATGCTCTGTACATCTCGTGTAGAGTGGAATGAGCTCTCTCTAAACGGCAGGAGTACGTTGCCAAGTGTAAATGGCTCGATGAAAAGGCGGATTACGTCATGTTCTCCGTGGGTGTTGATGAACCACTCTCTGTAGAGTTTTCCGGCCAGTGGAATCTGCTCTATAACGTCTGCAAAGACGGCTATCATCGTGTGTTGCCTACAGTACTATTGTAAGGCCGTTCACGGTAAAGTGAGCACTGCATACAGTTTTCTTTCAGCCGTTTTACAGCCATATGTACTACTTTCAATAAGAAAACGTCCGTGTAGCTAAAAACGTGTAAACGTTTCAACACTCTCAATTTTTAACATATATTGGTCCAATAAAACATATTTTTAATTAATTACAAGTTCTGCTAAATGCTAAGTTTATAGTGAACAGCCTAAAATATGGCTCCTCTACCAACGTTGGTTAGTGTTAGCTTGGATTTCAACCGCCTACCATTGTGTGCATTAACTACATTGCAGCATGTTCAAAACACACACTTTTTTTCTTAACAACAGAACAAAATCACGCTGCTTTCAAATTCAAACAAGCACATGTAAGGAAAACCTACCCTACTTCGTGGTAGGCCTACTAACGCTTCTAACTAACTACAATAACAGAAACGTTTTAGCTGTGATCTCATATTTGATGCATTGGTCACATATTGCCAAAACTACACAAGCCTGCTCTCTGATGGTAACATAGTGAAGTATGTGTACAGAGCCTTCCCAATACTGTGAAGCCCGCAAAATGGTTTATTACGGTATATGGCCAGTTTACCGAATTGTAAATATCACTAAGGAGCGCTTGAGAACATTTTTCAGAATGCATTATCTGTAAGATCATGCCTAACACTCCCTATGAACACACAAGGCCCACCTACCCACCCACACACACACACACCCACACACACACACACCCACCCACACACCCACACACACACACACACACACCCATATATATATATATATATATATATATATATATATATATG
Source organism: Medauroidea extradentata (assembly GCA_003012365.1). NCBI lineage: Eukaryota > Metazoa > Arthropoda > Insecta > Phasmatodea > Phasmatidae > Medauroidea > Medauroidea extradentata. The sequence continues at coordinate 11,766 of PNEQ01000677.1, read as the reverse complement.
TAATGACATGGTACCTAAGGTTTGTGATATGTTCGATCATTAGCAATGTTGCTGGAGGACAAGGTGACGTAAAATACTCATAGGCAGCACTCGGTTAAAATGTAGATTTGTCTCACTCCCAAAACCATTACTGTTTTTTTTATCTAATAGTATATTACCGCGTGAACTGAGAAAGAAAACTAGTACGGTTGCCAACATTTTCTCCCTCGAGTTGCAACCAATTACAGCCAAGCATTTTTATGATGGGGAGAGAAGGTGGAAAATCGCGAGAATGTTTTCTGCCAGCGTATTCTGCAAATGAGTATAGCGTCCTGCGTCAAGTATTATTAGCCGACGGTTATGTAGCACAGTATAGTTGTTTACAGACGAATCACAGACGTCCAGTAGTAGCGCACCAGAGTTACCATTGGCCCAGTCAAATAGGGACTCGCCAGTAACGAAATAAAAGCGTCAGAAATGAATACATTACATTGAAGCCTAGCAAACTGTCAACTTTTACCGCGATAAATCACCTTCTCTAATGGAGGGGTATGCATATGACTGCATGTTACTGCCTGGTGTCTGTTTACTATCTTAGAAAAGTATTTTTTTTTTCAATTACTGAATCCATGCACATTCTTATTGATCGATATATTTCGTCAGTATGTTTTGTGTTTAGCCTTTAATTACCAATTAGTAGGGACCCTATTTTTAGCGAAAAGAATTTTGCCCCAGTCTGTTTCAGTGCCTTACGTGCACATCTGCAATTCTGCTTCATGGTTATTGGCAGCGTGTCTGTGTGAAGAGTCGTATCTCATTTGACTGAGCCAATTACAAAAACTTTCCTGCAACACCACACATCTGTGATTTGCCGGTAGAATCTCAAGGCTCGCGACAGTTCAAACATGCAGTCACTGACCACGAAGCAGAACTTCAGATGTGCACCTAAGGCACGGAAACTAAGTGAGGCAAAATTCTTTTCGCGAAAAACAAGGGTCCCTATCAATTACTAGAGTCCGGAAAAATTCACAGGTTCACTGACCTGAAGACTAACCTCCATGAATATTTAAGTACTCAAGCAGACAACACGTGTTTATAAGCTGCTCGCTGACACAGTGATATGGGCCTTCATTTAGTTACGTTTATGTTAACTGGCTCAGCGACTTACAGGAACTGTCATAAGAGTCTAGGGCCAATAGCGAAAGTAACACGAACTTATAGTAGTTGGAATTATAGCTTGTTCCCAAAATAAAACGCAAATTTTTCAGGTCCCTATTTATCGTGGGGAAAAAAAAAAACTTGACTGTTTGCTGGGTTTCAACGTATGTTCAGCTTACCAAAAGATTACTGACTTTAGTTTGTACGTGGAACTGTTACCCTATTTGACTGAGCCAAAAAGAATCCCGATATTGTAATATTTGATGCCTTCTATGGGTCCGCAGAGAGCTATGTTGTATCAGACGTTTATCACCCAATCATACTTGTTGCAAGAAACTACAGTGTTTTCAAGGCTATATTGGCATAAAACATTTTCGCGATATAGGTACGACAAGTAAGAGTGGCGAAAATAACAGCGAAGCACCGGAGCACGCGAGATGTGGCCTTCAGCGTCTTGTGCGACGTCGCGGCGGGGCTTAGCCTGTCAGCCCGTCGTTACTTTGACGGCGAAGTGGCTGCGGTGGCTGCGTCAGTCAAAGACGGCACGCCGCCAAGATAAGCACCTTGCAGCGATAGACGTCGCCGCATGCGAGCGAGTGACAAATCTGTCCTCTCCCATCGCCTTTCTCCAGACTCGCAAATCCAGGCGTTTCCGTCGCACCAAGCCTGACATGTCTTCACATACGGTTTTTGGTTGCTTACTTTTCTCACGTTTGCATCTCAATTCTTGCGCTGCCGTCCCTTCTCAGCAAGATCACTGAGAGAAAGATAAAAAGTAATCCGCTAAATGCCTGAATTCTCACCTCCTGCCATCCATGGATAACTTCTGCAGATTCTCTCACAGCCACCATCTATCACGTTTTCTGGCGTCGTCTTACTTCTAAAACCTGGTAAGTCCAGATTTTCCAAGTGTACATTCCAGGTGAATTTGGTGCTAATTTTCATGGCGCTTCTAGTGTTAAAACCTTGTAAATCTACTGCGCGTTAGCTTTCTTCTATGCTCAAATTTAGAAAACCTTGTATCTATGGTGTAGTATGACTACAAAAGTAGATTTTGCTCTCCTCTAAGAAATTGACTTACGAGGTTTTAGAAGTAAGCCGACGTACTATTATAGAGGGCCGCGTATGCATAGCGTCTACGGCGCTCGCCTACCACAAAATCTATCCGGGTTCGACTGCAGGTGAGGCCGACCAGAATTATCTCCGGAGATCTCCCGTTTTTTCCCCGCCCCATCATTCCAGTGCGTTCCATAATAACTCCTCACCAGTACTGAAAACCTTGCCGTAAAACGATGACCAAATTGTATTCACTTCGCTCACTGTATCGTGACTCTCTGCAACTTGCAACAGGGGGAGGTAAAGGTACGCTGCTTCTGTGCGTGTGCTGTTTCAATTGTAGTTTGCAGCTCTGTGCTGTGCGAGTGTTCTGTGTTTGTGCGTGTGCTGTTTTCTGTGCTAAATCAACATTGCCAGGCTGAAGGCTGCACTGCAAGCCGACGTACATTGTTCATACGCCACCACTAACTACGTCACCTATAAAATATTGTAATGCATGCTACATGTAAATATACAAATTAACACATTATGCACATATTCATTAAAACGATTTTCAATATTTAAGCCACAGTTCATAATATACGTAAGAACTATTTCTACGACATCAATGCCAAAACAACCATCCTCCAACTATCGTATAGCAGGCGTTTTTAACTCACCTGTAAAATAATTATTACGAACTATTTTTATATTCGCGGACGCGTAACAAAAACAAATTATTAAATTTTCTTACCATATCGCTCTTTCATTTGCTTACATAGTTGTATGGTAATAACGGATGTATTCCTTGTATTTTTTTTTTTCAACGGGTCGTTTCTAAAAGTATCAACTAACCATGCGGCCGGTATAGTTAGATTGGACACTCTACCATGGAACTTTTAATTATAGTAAGCATTCCGTATTTTGAAACTTCACTTCTGAGAAGTGTATCTACACAGACTTGCGGAGACCGCATTTTTCCAGGAAGCCAGGTAGGTTTAAAGCTCAAAAAAATGCAACCGTCGGGCACATTTCTCAGAAGAGAAATGTCAAACTACGGAAGAGTTACATGAAACAGACTTTAATTGACAGAAGCATTCATTGCGGCAGATGACGATCAACGGGGGGAAGTCAAACAAGCATGCAGCCATTATGAGACTAACAATCTGACAGAAAAAAATGTTAATTTTTCACGTCCCTAGGAATTGGTTCACTAATAAAATGTGCTATTTGATTCGTTGAAACAGATGATAACGTAGTACTGAAGCCACGTCGTTTCAAAATGATGTGGGAGGACGACGTGTTCCACGCGACAAAATAGTCAAGCAAGTGTTATTGTAACTCGCTGTCTGCGCGCGCGTGTGTGTATCACTTTATTAAAAACCTATGAACTCATGAACCAAATTTCATCAAACACGGTACAAATGTAGCACTTGGTAAACACATTTTACTTTATCTATTGTGTTCATGCTGTGTTCGTATTTTATAAAAGGCGAGGTTTGTTTTTACGCCACGCGATATCCGAATAACCGTTTTTCAGAACGTCATCAAATTCGGTATCTCTTTATAATTTTGCTTCAATTTTCTTTCAAATGAATTGAATACTAAATGACACCATGTTGACCTCACAGCCATTGCCATTTTATCTTTCAATTTATGAAAAGCCTTGAATTTCTTCAAAGATTTTCCTTTCAAACACGTCTGAAATGTTCAATTCATATAAAATGTTTAACAACAGAGAAGAGATTTTCCTGGCAATATTAAGTGAAGTTATATATTGGGTCCTAATTGCAAATTAAATACCGCAATATTAATTTTTTTTAAGATATACAAAAATAATAAGATAGGCGTAACGTGTTTTGTTTTAACCAAATACTGTAAAGTCGTGTAGGGTAAGTATATATAACTTCAAAATAGCTATGTTATTGGTTATGTGCACCATTTGGTTAAGGGTGCCGTCCACCCGCGCGTGAGAGACTCAAAAGAGACGGAGCAGTAAGGTCGACCTTGAAACGCATATCAAATGCTGCGTCGCCTCAACGAGCCAAGCGCTGAACTAGCGTGCAAGGTTCCCGCTGAACCGTTTTTACTATGGGACTTTCAGCGACAACACTATTATTTTATCTTACGCGACGAAAGGGAAAGAGTCGCTCTACAGGTCTATAATATTCAGAATATCGTGAAAATAATTACTCGTACATAAAAAGCATCGTCAAAAGTCCCGATTCGGTCATTTTCACACTCAAAAAAATACTTGTTAGAAACGATAACAGTTAATGGCAAAATTATATACCTGTACTAAGATCCTTAAATGCTTTTCGTAGCCTAACCGCGTGACAACATGTTGAACGGTTTTCGAATGAAATCAGGATTGTTAAAGGTCTGCGCGCATCTTCACGATTCTAGTAGACGGCGCCCTTAAGGTAAGGTTAGGGAATTGGGCTTCCCGTCTTGTCGACAGCGAGGTCAGCAGACGATGACACAACATAGTACGATTACTGGAGCTGGGAGAGGAGTAGGCCATGGCCCCTGTCAAAGAACCATCGCAGCATTCGCCTGGAGCGACTTCGGGAAACCACGGTAAACCGAAATCAGGATGGCAGGAGCCGGAGATCGAACCCGGTTCCTCCCGAATGCGAGTCCGACTTTATACCGTTGCGCCAACTCTCTCAGCGCCATTTGGTTAAGAACTGTGAGATGCGTTATTTATAAAATTTATTCAATGATTAGTAATTTTTTTTAAATTGAATTCCTATTTCAACTCCGTTGCTGCAAGATCGGTAGACAGGATCATTAATCGGTTCTACATTATTTTCAAAAAGAATGTTCATTTGTTTGCATCAAGAATTCCGTATGGAATGCACATAACTCTCCAAATAAAAGCATAGCATCTCATTAAACCTTAAAAAGATTAAAACAACTATACATACTTACCTTTGCGTTACGTGGTGACCCGCTGAGTGTTATACTTTGACGTGTTAAACGCACGAGAGATTCTTGCTGGGTTGTCAATGTTAGACCTATATTTAAAACATCAGTCTCCGAATATTGTGCAGCCGGGTTGTCGTATTAAACGGTTGCCACGCGAACAAATTTCATTGCTGCTTGTTACCTTAGTTACGAACATTACTTATTTCGCTCCTTCTGCTATTGCAATGGAAGACAGATGATGAAAAAACAAAGCGGAAAGGAGAAATAACTCAAATTTCATTAAGGAATTCATGTGTACGTCACAGAAATAAAATACCTAAATAAGAGCAAAAGATATTCTGTGTATTAAATTTCAAGAGTTCCGTAACAACAAATACTGGAATAACGAAGCTTCAGACAATAAATAAAGAATCATCGCGTACACGCAATATTCTGTGAACGTACAGAATGCCGAACAAAAAATACGAGGAACGAATTATGCAAAAACGGTTTTTATCTCGGGTTGCACTGGAAAATACTAACGAGATGAGTTTTAACATTACAGCTGCAGGACACGTATCATTTTGTTATTTATGGCTGCACTCCTTTCTTCTATTTATAGCGCTATGACGGCTGAACAGTATATCTCTTTCAGAAACGGTATTTATCCGTCAGTCATAAGCAACGAAACAAAGCGGAACGCTCGTCAACAACAGTCCTCAGTTGAAACAGTGGTGTCTGTGATTCTGAGGAAGAAGCGGGTTACGTTTTTAGCAATGTATATGTGTTTTTCGTCAAATGCTATGGTTAGAGATTATGGTTTATCGCGGGAATACTTGACTGTTTGCTAGATTTCAACGCACGTTCAGCTTACAAAACGTTTTACTGGCTTTCGCTTGAACTTCGAACTGTTGCTCTATTTGACTGAGCCAATAAGAATCCAGATATTGTAATATTCAATGCCGGTTATTGGTCGGCAGACAGCTACGTCGTTGCAGACGTACGTCACTCAATCACATGCGTAGTAAAAAAAAAAAAAAAACCATAGCATTTTCAATGGTATGTTGGCACAAAACATGTTCGCGATAAACCATCATCTCTAGCTATGGTATAGAAGAAAGAGAAATTTGTGTGAGGCATAATAGCCCAACACCATACATCACGTGTGGTTATGTCATCACAAATAGTACGAGCCAAGAAAAAACTTATCGAGTGTTTACACCACACGGCCGCCATCTTGTGTCGTCTGCCACTGCTGAAACTGCTTCCCCTTCAGTACATCAGTACTCTCAGCCGGAATTATAACCTCCCTCCCTCTCCCCCAAAATCTGACACCAAGTCAAAATTCGCCAGATAGGCGTACTGGTCAGTCATCAGCTTCAACCACAGTCGTCAGTGGTCTCAGAGCTTTAAAAACATGTGATGCGGCCTAAGTAACACAAATACAGTACTTTTATATTTTCATTTTTGTACTGTAAAGGAAGTTTCCGGGTGATAAGAAAACTTAGTATGCCTATATATAAACTAAAATTTAAAAAGTAAAAACTGTACACAACCTTATTTGTAATCGGTGTCCCATTTGTAAATTCGTTGAAATTTGTGTGACCATGGCCGTCTTTAGTAGAATGCCGGAGTCTTGAATGTGGCAACACTGCATCGGGGGCCTGCTGCTTGTCACTTCCTGGCCACCCTAGTCTCTGCAACGTATATAGATGCAGTTTTAGTGGCGTGTACACGTCTACACTGACTAGGGCAGCCAACGAGCGACCGGCAGCAGGCCTCCGATGCTGCGTTGCAACATTCAAGACTCCGGCCTTCTACTAAATACGGCCATGGTCTCTGACCCGTTTGCATACCGACCGACACTGTAAATCATCTGGCAAATAAATACAAACGGCTTTATATACATTGACAGCAAAATAATAACCATAACCATAGTGAAAATTAGCTAAATGTAATGCAAAAACATGTTTGAATTTTTAAAATAATTGTGAATGCTCAGATTTTCTAGTTAGACTAAATATTTTTAAATACAAAAATAACAATTTAAAAAAAAATCGTCTACTAAATAGTCTGAGCGCTATCCCGAAGAAGAGGAAAAGAAACTCTTGATAAATTTTTGGATAAACGTGAAACTTTGTAAACTTTAAGAAAGGGATTAGAATTTCCAGGTAAATGGCAATAAAATCTTGCTAAAAAAAAAGTAGGTTATTTAAGTATTTTATTTCACCAACCATAAACCACAAAACCCTAGGTCATTGCAGAATTAAACAGACAAGATGAACAAAAATTCATAGTATGTATATTGAATCAAGCCGTTATTATGGGCTACGATGACCAGCTAGATAGAAACATTTAAGTTAAGTTTGATTAAGTTTACACTAATACAAAAATTGTCGTAAATAAAATGAAGACATTGTCTAAAAAGAAAATCTATGTCAGTTTCATAGAGTTGTATGTGTCCCAATATTCCCATTTCTACTACACAGTCAATTATATTGACATATTACATGAAATTTTCCATTAAATAGCAGATAAACATCAAATATTCATAATAATTAATAGAGACCTGAAAAATTCGCGGGTTCATGGGCCTGTAGGCTAGCCTCCAAGAATATCACTACTGTTCATGAACTGCTCACTTACACAGTGAAATAGGTATGCGTTTAGTAAAATTTGTAATTGGCTGAGCCACTTTCAGAAGGTGTCAAATAAGTCAAGGGCCAATTGCGAAAATGATGCGAACATAGCCTACAGATGGTTTACTTCTAGCTTGTGCCTAAAGGAAAACGCGAATTTTTCAGGTCCCTGATAGCTACATATAAACAAAACCATTTTTGTGGTCACGGCCAGTACAGGCAGTCTTCTATTTTCGTACATTCACTTGTATACGTTTCAGACTTTCATACGTCAATTTTAGTACCCACAATTCATTTCACGATGCGACTATATATCGTTCCGGAATCGCATGTAGGTCATGTGTTTGTTGTCAGCAGCTAATACTGACTTTTCTTCTGGAACTTTTTAATATTAGCTCGTAATGGAGTATGTTCCGAAAAACGGGTCAGTCTATAGTACTAACCCACTGAAGGAACCATTCAAATATAGCATAATAGTTCATGATTACTGACGATACTACGAAGACTAACTTACCCATTCGATATGTTTTGAAAACCTTTAGTATGAGCTTTTAAAGTGAGAATGTGATAAAACAGAAATTTTATTTATTTTTTTTTTTTTTAACTCTTCCAATGGATTATACACATTCCTTTCGCGTATATTTGAAAGCCTAAATTATTATTCCTGTTCATCGCATAACTGAAAAACTTTATTTAGTTTTGAAATGCATGTACATCGTCCACCATGTTGAACGCAGAGCTAATAATGTTCTTCGAATATCTACAGACGACATCCGTAAAGCGAGGAAGACAATTTTACTTACATATTATGTGTGGATATGTCTCCGAACGCGGGCTTTAACAAGTGTTTTGAATGGAAGAGTCACCTCGCAATAATGTAGTGGACCACGCTGGCGGCGACTATAATCTGCTCACAGGCTGGGCGAGTCTTCAGTGAATGTAATAACTCCTGTGTGATCACTGTAGGATCGGGCCGACTGGTTGAATGTATTTGGAGCGTTCGAGACCTAAACGTGCGGAAGTGGTAAGGACAACATATTACGCACATCACGACTTCCCATAGCCACTAAGCGCAAGTCACTGAACTGGTGCGCAGTCTTCTCATCGATAACAAGGCGCGAATCCGTGATGGGGGGAGAAGTCATGCCGCCATGCCCCTCCCCCCCAAACTGAGCACTGACACGACAGTACAAAAATCAAGACATCGCAATAATATCATAATTTCTTACACCTGTAATTCAATATTTAGTTACAAAAACTTTGAAAATAGCACCATTTGGCACTTTAAAATCCAAAATTTACCGGGGGGAAGACCCCGGACCCACTCCCTTTTCTTTGACTTCGGGTATAATATACATACTTTCTAAGGCATGCCCCCCCCCCCTTCCCGCCGTAAACTGATCGCTGGATCCGCCACTGCTTATAATAACTCCCGCTATGCGCCATTCAGCGATGACGCTGTCATCTTACGACGTAGTTTTAAAGACAAAGGTGTATTGTAAACGCTTACACATTTGAACAGATTCTGCGCCAATATTTTCATACTTACAAATGACCACAAAAAAAAAAACACCCAATTGCCACAAGCGTAAAAATAAACTCTAGAGAAGCATGCAGGACATGCAGTGAGTATACTCGTGTGTAATGTTCTTTGAATGTTGTTCCTTTATAAGCAGACATAGCTTGCGCACGCTCGGTTGTCTGGGACGATGCCCACCTTAATATACTAAACTGGGTCACGTAATTATTTTGCTAACTAAACATGCCAGTTGGAACACAGCCTAAAATAAGAGTACTTGAAGACTTAAGAGAATAAAACAGTTTGTACAGTAAACTAACATTTCGTAGCTACGTTAACTTCATAGCAGAATTCGACGACAGCTCAGGCACCAGAGCTTATGTCTCATTTTACCAAACACAACAAACCACCTAGGGTCATGAAATTTTGAGAGTGGCTTCGCCTTCCGCCGTAGGCACCCACTAAGAAGGGATTTTTCGAAATTCGAAAATTAAGGAGGTGAAAAAGTGTGAAAAGTGTTTTCAATTAAATCTACATAGTTTGAGATTTGGAAGTGATATTTCTTCAGAATGTAGTATATAAAATCCATATCAAACAATATTTCGAATTTTTGAAAATCGAATAACAAGAGGGCGAAAAGCGGTAAAATGTGTCCTCGATAAACCCGTTCAGACATTAAGGTGATGTTTGTTTCGGAATGCAGCTTACGCACATTATTTGTGACCGCAAACATTTTTTGCTGCCCCTAGTAAATGTTTGCAGTGACTCCAAAAATTGGTTATGTTCACAAGTTACTGACAGAACATTTTGTAACCATCACAAAAGATTTTTTCCCGTGGACCTTCTTTGTGAATCCGTTACGTACCTGCTGTTGTAAAAAACACAAATAACAACACCAGTACACACGCCACATACAAAACTGGGTTCATAACGGAAACAAACTTTTTTCATATCTGAAATCCTTTCTTTAGTTTTACATTTCAATCCGTTGTAGTGGTCTGGCTGATAACTAGAGACCTGAAAAATTAGCTTTTTATTTCAGGAACAAACTAGAATTCCAGCAACGGTTAAGTTCGTGCTACTTCCACAATTGGCCGCTGACTTATTTGACTCCGCCTTTAAGTCGATGAGCCAATAATGAAATTGTAACTAATTGCGGGCCCATTTTACTGTGTCAGCGAGCATCCATCGTACAACAGTTGTTTGCTTAATTACATAGGTATTCTTGAAGGTCAGCATATATGTCAATGAACCCACGGATTTTTCCTGTCTCTATTGATAACTTTACATGCAACTGCCTCAGAAGTTCGTTTAAGACCACGTAAACTAGCAAAACAAATATCCGAAGTGAAGTGATATAATTACGACATAATATACAGTTTCGTATGCGGTAGGCGAGCTTGTCTAGTCGACAGTGAGAATATTAGAGTCGATTACAAACAACAAAGTACAGCGACGGGAGCTGAGAGAGGAGTTGGCCATGGGACCATCCCAGCATTTGCCTGGAGAAATTTCGGGAAACCATGCAAAACCAAAATTCGTGTGGCCGGAGCTGGGGATCGAACCCGTGTCCTTCCGAATGCAAGTCCAGCGTATTACCGTTTCGTCACATCGCTCAGTTATGATATAGGTGTTAAGCAGATGCACACCGCGCTATAAAAAAATTCTCCGGTGTAACCACCGGTGTACACTGGTACATTGCAGTTTAGTTCTCAACCGGTTTAATCTCTGTATCCACCGGTTCAACCTTAGAGTAACATACAGGGTAGAAAGAACACCCTCTATACAGCTGCATACGAAATTGTGTGTTCAACATGTGTCACGTGACTTTAGTGAAATATGCGCGGGAAATTTGAAATAACATTGAGAGCCAATATAATAATTGCTTAGTAATCACAACTATGTTGGGTTATTTTGGTCCCTTATGAATATGTTAACTAAGGAGAACATACTACCTTATTATCGCATCGTAAAATTGCGTAGAAATTTCAGAACGACAAATATAAACAATGTTTGTCACGTTTAATGTTTTCCTTAACCCAGCTGTTTTTAGTAAAAAGTAAACATTACCTACATACTTACTATAAGGTTTTGAACCGAGATCTTGGTGACACCACATGACTAAATATATATTCTGGAAGGTACGCCATGAGTTTCAAACAACACGACTGCATTTTTACGACGAGAAAACATAAATAAACGACACCAAACTCTCGAGACCATGTTGGACACACATTTGTGACGTCATGTTCCCTCTACTATATATTACCTCTATGGGTTCAACCGACCTGGAATGTCAGTGGATACTGTTACAAAATGGTTTATCTTTGTAAGTTGTTATTATATTGGGGGTTTATAAGTTATTATTAGTTTGGGGGTTTCACTCAGATGGTAGCTACACTGTGGGTTTATTTAGATGTTATTTAGGGTTAAAAGACTAAGAGACAGTAATGGTTGAACGGGCATTTACTATACTACAATGGCAGGTACTCTGAATACAAACTAAGTTACAATGTGATCTATTTA
>PNEQ01000676.1:40707-54493 GCA_003012365.1 Medauroidea extradentata | reverse complement strand
CAGCATGAAGAATGCTGCATATGGTTCCATTGGAGAGGGATTCCTGACCTAAGCTAACCCACCTAAACACTTGAACTGAAGTTTGGACATTTAACATTGTAAATATAATCATTAGCGTCACTGAGGACAGAAAAAAGCCACTTTTTATAAGTTTTTAGAACAAAATCTACTTTTGAGATTTGAAAGTTACATTTTAAGAGAAATATCTGGAAATTTTAAACTCACATTAATTAAGTACTGACTTAGAAATGTTTAATAGAAATTTCTGTGTAACTTAAATATTGTACATAAACTTCAAAATAAATGCCTACCTGTAGTATCACCAAAGCAGTGTAAATAAATCTGTATTAGCAGCTTCAAGAACTGAGAACATCCACATTTTGGTAACATTCTAAAAATAACGTATAAACAATTTACAAGTGTGTGGTACATAAACTAATTCTGTAAATGTTTATTGAAATTTATGTAACTTTGCACAAAAAAGAAATCTCACAAAGTGGTAACAAAATGACTGAGTCATAAATACTTAATTAGCAGCTTATTATACAACACAATGTTTCTTCACTTAGTTGGCAACTACTGTTTACTAGGAGGTTGCCTTTTGTTTTCCTGTAAATTTCAATGAAAATTTTAGCATTTACATACGTACCATGCCATCATAAAAAAAAAGTTTTAACAATTTTGCTGAACAGACGCATAATTAAATGGTTGAGATATAGTACGTACCAGCTCAACTATTATAGGCTGTTACTGATAGTCTGTAATGTTTATTCGGCTGAAATTTCGTTACCTATTTTATGTTATTTCATGTGGTTACTGACACATGTTTAAACCACCTTTAATAACAAAGTTATTTTTATGAGAAAGTGTTTTCAAATAGGACAGCATCTACAGTGTTTAGCCAACTAAGGAAATCCCTAGCAAACTAGCTATAAAATATGTACCTTACAGTTCTACTGACAGGTGTTAATATTAATAGAGCAGTATGAACATATTGTAGGAAGCACATGTACAGCACAACTCTTGTAAAATCTTCTGCAAAATAATTCTATCATATGTTAGTAGATATATATACTGCTTCCAGGAACATAATCAGGAGTCAGTCTTACAGAAAGGGTGGAGGGGAGGTAGAGAGAGAGAGGATTTCATCATAAATAAATAAAATCTTAACGCTAACATCTTTATGTTTTCATAACTATTTTTACGCATGTAAAAATATGCGCAGCAAAGTTGATTAGGAATTAATAATCTCTAACATAATTTTACTCCTCAGTATAAAATAGGTGAAAATACAGGTTCATCAAAACAAGGTGCTTGTGGACTTAATGCAACTGACACAAAGATCTGAAGCTTACTGCTTGTACAACTGATGTCTGAAATAATAGACGTATTTTTCGATGGACCTGCATTGTCACAGCTACCAGAAATTTTAAAGTTACGGGATTTCTAGTGGCAGGTCAAGCTCTTTCCTCCATTTCTCCTGTCTTGTATCTGCCAATGAATGCATCTGTCACACGAACTCTTCTCACTTACCTGCCTCACAATGTTGGCTGAAGTGAACTCCAGCTCTTGTCACTACAGCTATAATCATGGTGGAACAACTTACACGTTAACACGTTAGACATTACACATATTTGCATCTCAACACAAATACACATCCAGATATTATAAACCCATTTATAAAAGTATATCCTCTGAATACTTAATTTGGGTACATAAAGTTTATGTAAGTCACAGAACTGCACACTTGTCTCTTTTTACTTTGCTAATATTTGAAACGTGACATGTCAATGAATATGGTGTGTTGTTTGTTTGAAGTTTAAAAACAACAATTTCCGAAATAGTAGTTAACATACCCATTTTTGAGGTGAAGTCTCAAATAAAATAACTACAGCAAGTATCTTGAGGAAAAGTGTGTTAACAGATGATGTTACTGTACAGGAGTGATGATAAAAGAGTAATTATATGTTATCATCAAGTATCTTAAACCATTATGACAGAAGATAGCACATAAAAGATAAGCATGATAATACAACTGATAAAGAAGTAGTGTCTGATTTTAAAATGGAGTCTGATTAAAATATTTGATACCTTTGATGCTACAATACACATAATTTTTTTACATAACACACATGATGTGTGTCGCTGCCCAGGACTCTGATTCCCAGTCATACTGAAAACTTTCGGTATCACATTATTTAACGTACTTGTGTTAAGCCGTTAAGAAGCTGATACAGCAAGGGTTAGATGCTGTGTTTGAAGAACGGAAACAGGTAGGCGATAAGGTCTAAGACTGGATCGTGCATCAACACGGGGTGTGAAAACAGCGAGCAGTGTTTTGGTAGTTAGCTTTTTCCTACGGGACTTTAAGCAGCGACCTTAGTTTTTTATTTATAAAACATGCACAAAAACCCAGTGCATGTGTATCTTATAAATTTTATTTTACCATTCCGGTTAGTATTTTTTACATGAGAAGTCTGAAATAGCTGTTTTTAGCCATTTTGAGGTGGCTCGAAACCATGTTTCTACGCATGATACAAAAAGAAACACATACAAAAGCATAGTTTTAAAGTGTTTTCTTTTCACAGATAAAGATACTGAACACACATTTGGTAGTATTCCTTCAAAAAACTTTCTTCTAACACGCTGCAACAATGTTCCTGCACCAGATGTATAGGACTCTTAACGCACTGTGTTCAAGATGCTTGGTGCTTCTGGTTACAAACAATCCCAGGAGTGCAGTTACAATAACGTCTATGAATCATTCAGCCTGCACGGAAGGCATTGAATGCACTGCATTATATGTACAGTACCAGCAATAAGTTTTCTTCCCATATAATGCATACATGAGAATGGAAGCAGGAAATGAAACAGTTAAAATTATTAGGTGTGTAATCTAGTTATCAAGTGCACAAGAATGACTTTACATATGTGAAAACTAACAAAACAGAAACCAGCTACTGAGCTGGGACCCTCCTCCAATGAAACCTTCCTACCTCTTTGAACTGTTTACATCAATCCTATTGACAAACATCTCAACCATTGCCTCTTTCTCTCGAATAACAGTAACATCACAACCCCACAACATAAAAGACGTCAAACACCTACAGAAAAACGGTAACGTAATGATACTGTTGATAGATACAGGCTCCACCACAGTCATTCCATACAAACAAGGCTGTACATCTGAAGTTAAAAATCAACTGGAAGATTCAACAACCTACAGATTTCTGCAAGAGAACCTAACTACCAAATTATACGACCACATCAAACAATTTACTTTCCAAGGACCACCCCAGGGTCTTTCCCACAAATCAGCACAGTTTCTAACGCCTGAAATACCTACCACTCCAGTTTTGTACTAGCTTACCAAGATTGAAAAACAACAATGGCCGTCCCAGGATGGCATAATGTATCTGGATGTGGCAGCCCGACAAAGAATCTTGGCCCTTTGCCCAGCTGCTTCTTTCAAACGTCAGAGACACTGGAAACTTCCTAGAATGTCTGAGAAACCTCAAAACATTACCTCTGATCTCTACCTGGAAACAATAGATGTAACTTCTTCATATATGTACCAATATCCCACATCCATCACAACTGTTGGCTATTACATTATCTTAACCAGAAATCTGCTGACAGAATTCCTAGTTCAGTTGGCAAGACTACCTGTATATAACAATTCAGATTTCCATATTAATATTAACATTTCCGTACCTCCAAATCAAGGGCACATCCATTGGCACCCGCATGGTGCCTCCTATGCCAGTCTGTTCTTGGAAAAACTTGTAGAAAATTTTCTGAGCAATCGGCCTATAAATTCATTCATACTGCTGCATGTGATTCATGAATGATATAGTCATGATCTGGAACTCAACCGAAGACAATCTCCTTAACTTGTAATAATCTGACTACTCCACGACGACACTACACGTAGGGAGCATGAGTACAGGTACGTGAAAATCACAAATTGCTATAAATGCAAAATATATGCGACATTTTGAGTTACTTGCGAAAATCTGCAAAATTACGACTTATTCACGAAAAATCCCTAACTTTTGGCAGGCTTAAGACGTGTGCATAATTGGGACATACCATACGCATTCAATATTTAACTTCAAGAAAATTATTGCAGAAATTATTATAAACATGCATTAATTTTGCAATTACATGTTTATACTGTGGTTACGTAAACAAAAATAAACACGCCATGTTAACGTATGTCTGTGCATATTTTTCGATGTTCACTGTTTACAACATGGCGGCATTAAGTTACAACGGGTCATAAAATAACTTCGTGAACGATGGGAAGTGTAGCAGAACTATCTCTCATTTTGCCTCTTGTGCTTACTGCAATTTTCATAATCATTATTTTATTTCGTATTTGTACCAGATATTTTTTTTTCTTGTTTAAAAAAATTATTGAACTTTTTAAATTTTTATTTTCAGTTTCAGCAAATTTTTAAAATTCAAATAATTTTTATTCTTAAATTTCATGAGCATGTCATTGTAGCCTGCAACGTCTTTATCCACTATGATTTTTTTGAGTTTGGTATATCAGTTGGTTTTAGTGTAGTCGTTAAAACGGAAACATGCAAAAATATGACTTTAACAAGCCATTACGCGAAAACTATGAGAGATAAAAAATTTCACAAGAGCCAAATTTAGTCACATTTTGCATCTAAAATAAGAAAAAAAATATCTGGTACAAATAAAAGGTGATGAAAATTGTGGTAGACAGCACCCTTAAACACTTCTTTTCATTCTCTGTCTTCTTCTCAAAGTTACAATTACAAGCATTCACAAAGCCGCATCTGTTTCGCTTTGCTTGTTTATGTTTGCAGCGCACTCGTGTTACCTGTAAACAGTGTAGATGCTGAGAGGTTTTTCAGCAACTATAACCTTGTACTTTCAGACAGAAGAACAGTGCTGAAAGAAGAAAGCTTGGAAACCTGTTCAATGTTAAAATTTAATCAGTGAACCATTTTATTTGTTTCTTATAAAAAACCTTTCCTTGTATCTTGCATGTTTAATAAGTTTTGTAAGTATGTTTTTTTATAAAAATAAATTCTTCCTATATTTTCTAACTTTTTCATAAAATATGCTACAAAATGCTATAAAGTTCTTTTCAAAACACTACAAAATGCTACAAATCCAATATGAAAATGCAACAAAATAATTTTCAAATTGCTATTTTCACATACCTCTAAGCATGACTATTTCCAATTTTTATCCCACGCACTGTGTGATAGGGTAAGTAAGACCTTTGAGGAAAACTTGAAATTGGAGACTATAGCTTTCCTACGTTTGTAAATTTGTAGCTGCGAATCATCATTGTACAAACTTTTTTTGAACTTAACGAAACCATCTAAGATCATAAATTTAATCATGGAATGATGTGGCAAGTGTTAAGTTGGTTTGTAACCTTTTATGGACCACATTATGTTTGAACTATTTCACGTCACTTTTTTTAAAATACCCTTTAAAAAAAACCTCCTCATGGATTCTCTACATCTGCGAAAAAAATATACAAAGATTAATTTTAAGCTTACAAAACTCTGAAAAGAGGTTGATATAGGTTAAGGCTAAAAGCACTCCTTATGCAGATTAAATTGTGATGTTCAAGTCATATTTTTGCGACTTCTCGACAGCTTGGCTTGAAACTGGTGGGACCAGAGCATAACTTCAACTTTTCCTACGGGCTGCCGGCAGTCATACTATCGCATCTTGTTAAATCAGAATACCTCGTGATCTGGCAAACGGTCATGCTTACAAAAGAAAACTGAAAAATGTATCACCGTGACTGTGGGAACAAAAAATACGACTTTGAGTCCAGAACTCCTACAATCTTCTAGAACAATTTAGAGACTTACAGGAGCATCATCTCTAAAAACAAAAGTTAACAAAACCTATGAAGTCAAAATATAACCCAAAACTAATAATCCCTATTTAAATAACTCTGTAAAACAATTTGTAGAATAAATATAAAGAGATTACCCTAGAAAATAATAAAAAAAAAAAAACATTGCCAAATAAATGCAATGTTACAAACTACCTCAATAACCTCAACTTGCACTGGCTACTGGAATTCACCTGGAACTATTCCAAGTCACACAATTTTTCTGGATGTAGAACTAACCCTCCATAATGGTAAAATATATACAGCAGTTCACATTAAACCAATTAATAGCCTTCAGTACCTATACTATAACAACTACCACCCATTCCACAAAAATAAATATCTGCCATACAGTCTTGCCACCAGAGCCAAATGCATCTGTTCCACCCAGACCAACATTAGCAGTGTGAACACATTTCAAAAGCCTTCATTGACAGAGCTCATTCTGAGTCACTAATATGTAAACAAATACTGTGTGCTTCTTCAACCAAACACCTCTAAAAAGCCTGATAACTCTGATTTCCCTTTGTTTGTCCCTTACGATGAAGGTCTGCACAAACTCAGACCCAAACTCAACATAGACACAACATTCTGGCTCCCTCACTTTTCATACAAAACCACCCAGGATGGTCTTCAAATGATCCCAACCTCTGCAATAAACTGGTTCACCCCGCAATGTCACCCAGTGCCACATCTAATGATGCTATTACCCCCACTGGTTCTCACACATGTAATAGCTGGACAAAAGAAACAGACTTCAATGTGCTTCAATTTGTTGCCTGATGAAGCCGACCAAACTGGTGAAACATCACGAACGTGCTTCTGTAGAGGAATGTCTTCATACTTCTGTGTGTATGTGTTCTATTTACAACTACTGTCCTGTAAGTACATACTAGTGCATATTATCATATGTTAAATATGTAATTAGTTTCCTAGCTGGCTTTTACCGCCAAATAATTGATTTGTTACATTAGACACTTGACGCACCCCCAAGGTGCTTAGTATATATTTTACGCTAAGACCTGTAATTTGTTAATATTTAAGAGTTAGACCTACCTTGTTTTTGCCCAAGGGGTCGCTTAAATCCTGTATTGTGAGCTGTATTGCCATAAAACGTAAAATTACAGAGTTAGAGATGCTTACGTTTACCGTTTCTGTATGTGTGTATTTACACCTGCCATATCAAATGTACACAAACAAATGGACGCTATGCAAACCACGCCAGGTGGAGAATTATGAACTTTGGAAAGAGAAAATATGTACAGTATATACTTATTGTAAACATAATAATATAAAAATATATCACAGGATTTCGTAGCCATTGTCTGCTTTTCTTGGCTTCTGGATGTGAGCCACGCCAGGAGATTGTCTTGTGACGCGGCTTACACCCAGAAGCCAAGAAAACGTAATACGTAATATTGATTTTTTGTATTTATTTAGTGCTTAGTTTATATTCTTTTTGGCATCACGGATATTTTCACGGCCCCGTGGGAAATTTTGAGCATATTCACATATTTTTTGGCCGAGTGTGGGAGATTGTGGATGTTGAGTGGCCCGCCTGCTAGCCAGCAGAAGGCCTCCCCTCCAGCAGCTGCCATTTTCACCACCCACTAACTGTACTTTAAGCCCCCCTCAAAGGTCTATGGGGCTTATTCATAGTCGTTTTTGACCCGGACTAGTGCGGGATTATCGTCGGACTAATTTTTTGTCTTATTCATAGACGCGGACTATATCTAGTCCGACGTTACTTGGCGTTTATGAATAAGGTAACACTTGGTCCGGACTATAGGACCAACCCTGGACTAACTGGCACAAGATGATCTCAGGATCATCTCGGAGCTATCTCACAACTATGAATAAGGCCCTATAAGGCGGGCGCTCGCCTAGCCAGATCACCAGTCTAGGGCTCGGGCCTCCTCCCCGAGCAAGCCTAGGTACCTCCCACATCCTCGAAAGGGTTGCTTCCTGAAAAGGGAGCCTAAGCCCGACGTCATCTTTAACCCCAGGGTTGCTTCCTGAGAAGGGAGCCTAAACCTGGTCCTACCTGTTCTTGTGCCGAAAGCTCATTTAGGAGACGCACCCTAGCAGCGCGGGCAGTTATAAGGGAACACACCCTACCGCGAATTAATCTAGTCGCCACAAGGTCTATATCTATGACTGCCGGATGAGGAAGTTCAGTTAGTCTATGGCAAGTGCTGGGGCTCCGTTATAAGTGACCACGCGGTCAATTATATTAGTGAACATTGTGTGTAATGATCAGTATTGTATAAAGTGCCAGTGTAAACAGTGATTTGTGAAAATTGTGCAGATTGAGATACAATATAAACCGTTCAAGTGCATTCCCCAGTTTCATTTCTCAGTTATAACCTCTATACGTACTAATGTCAGACACCAAGTGTTTAGTAATAGATATATCACCAGAGGAAAGAAAGCTGATTGAAGGCCACAAGGCAGAAGCCGTTGCTAAGCGTAGGCAGGCAGTAGTAGCCAGTGCTAATAACGTACCTGTGGGAACAATCCCACCAACCCAAAAGGCACCAGGTAAAGCAGTATCACTTCCAGAACATTGCCGCCGTTATAAAGATACAGTAAACAAACCGCCAAAACGTAAGAGAGAGAACTTAAGCCGCATCCTTAGAGATGTGCGATGCCTACATTGGCCTTTAATAAGTCTGATCAAAACACTGGAGAAACCTACGCCTTTGCATCACCGTCAATTTCCAGCAACATAAGAGGGAAGCTGACCCCGAACAAAAATTTTTGTTGGACCGCAAATGCTGCCTTCTGAAAGAGTTATTTTAAGGTGAGTGGATAGCACGCCTACCCCCTCTTTATGATAAGTCTTTATGATAAGATATTTTACCATTCTGCTGTTAGAGACTTTGTTGTCACCTGCCCCAGGAAACCACTTTCCTCTGGACACCCAGCAGATTCTCCTGCCCTTCAGGGAACCCTCATGCTAGCTAATCAAACATTATAGCCACCTTGAAGGGAAACTTAAAGTCAACCCTTGCAAGCAGAGTGGCGACACACTCTTTAAGCAACAATTACTTGAGCAGAAGATAAAATTAACGTTAGAAGTCAATATTTATGTAAATGAAATTTGTTAATGCATTTCAACCAAATTTATCTTCAATGTATTTCAGTTGGTAAATGTACATATCTGTTAATTTTTTTAGGTATGTATGTGTTTTTTAAAAGTTTCTATAACATAATTTCTTAAACGAAAGAAGACAGTTTAGAGGTTTTCCAATAAAATGTCCCTTTTACCCATTATATTAAAGAAACTTCAATGGTTTAGGTAGAAATAAAACAACTACTGTCGGTACTAAAATGCTGCTAATGAATACTAGTTTAATGTCTGCAATAGTTCCGACTACAGCCGGACATTAAGGAGTTTATTATAAACAGCTCCCTGGCAGTAGATATGGCTCTACTTTGCCTTGCAGGCAGTGACCTTGATATCCTCCAGCACGAAGAAGACCAATGAGAAGGCAGGCAGTTTCAAGGAAGGCCCTGACACTGTGACAGGCTCCAGTGATGGCAGAGCGTAGTTTGAACCTAGAGTTAGGCGCTTGCCGTTCAGTAGCACTGTCCTGAAAAAATAAATGCGTTATTTAATTTTTTTTCTGTTTCCGTAGATCCTAGCATGCTAATATGACAGCAGAATATGAAGAACCAGTCAGTGTTACTCAAAACACAATCTCAGAAAAACATAATATAATTTCACAAATAATAAAACATATAGAAATAATAACATAAATATTTAGTTAATGTATAAAATTGAGTTTTTGTTAATAAAAATTGAAAATGTTCTACTGCTGGTTAGGAATTTTAATCATTTAAACAATTTGAACATTTTTTAAAAATTGTTACCACTAAAATTACAAAATAATTTTATAACAATAGGCAGCTTATTATGCAATTAAATAACAGTGTATTCTGTACATTTTTGATACAATAATAAAAAAAACTTGCTTGATTATGTAAATTATTATTTTTTATTACATAATGAAAAACATCAAATTTTGTATTGAGCTAATGCCTGATTATATGTATTTATCAAGGGGGTGATTGAAAATTGCAGATGATTAAAAATCATGGAATATACGCAGTGTTACCTAATATTACAGATTACCCATGCATATATCTAATTGCGCAGGTTTCCGGCAGACAGGCACATAGAATTATGCACCCTTTTTAGGGAAAATGTTGAAATGTAACCACCATATTGTGTAGTATGTTCCCTCACAATTCTGTAAACTTACTCCAACAATAAAGGTCAGGAGAGTATTTTACTTGTAGTGAAACATCTGCGCACATCAACTGATGTAAGTTTATACGTTGTTAATTTGTACACCTGAAACCTCATTATATTAACTCTTTATTACTTGATATTTTACACCTGTATTAACCTCTGCATACATGACAATCATGAACACTCGTTGGCAACCTCTCAACAGACCACTGTTGCCAGCTTAACCCAACTATCACATCACCAACATCTACAGATTTACAGATACATAGTTCTTATTTATTATTTTTGAGGGATTTCCTACAGTTAATAATTACTTTATAATATATGTAGGTTCATATTATTTGCATTTTGTACCCTTCTTCATTTGCATTTCTGAAATACTACAGCAAAATATTTGAACCTCTGTATCTCAAAACATTATTTTTGTGTATGTGCTCTTCTTCCAGAAAAATACTCTACTGCTACCCTCTTAAATGTTAGGCTTCTTAAATGCTTTACTCTTCAAGTATTTAACTACAACATCTACCTAGATATAATTTTAATTGCATATGAGAAATCAGTTAGGCCTACATATTAGTTCTACATACAACACAAAAGAATCAATATATCTATATTTTAGCTCAACACACATTATCTCAGACAACATCTCTCTGTACATACAGAATTTGGTAGAACTTAGTGATTTTGTAAATATGTCTGCCACATTTTTACTTGACTCTACATAGTTGACTCTTATCAGTTATTTATCAACAATTTCTTTCAGGAAGTGAAATTTGATGTCTACAGTGGAACCTCATTAATACAAACCCTGTTAATACAAAGTTCTCATTAATACAAAGTGATTTTTATTCCCCTTGGAATGGGATAAGAAGTGAAATAATTACTTTAATGTTCAATAAAAATTTTGTTTATACATTAAATCATGCAACATCAAGTTCTAAAGTAAAAGAAAGTCATTGTGGTGAAAAGACTATTTGATTTGTGGGTATAAACAGAATGACCAAAATTTCAGAAACATTTTGAGGTTTTAGTGAACACCTGATTATACAAATCTCATTATTACAATTAGCCAAAATTTTGGTCCCTTCAGGTTTGTAATAAATAGGTTTGACTGTATATGCTTGGAACGTCTACCGTTCTCATAATTTTTTATCACATGGATTGCTCCCTGGATGTCAACCATAAGAAAGCCCTTCACTTCTCTTGTTTCACACAAAAACTCCGACAGAAGTCCTTTCAAGTGAAGTAGGTCTGAGGCTGATGTATACTTAGCCTCCGCTGAGCTCAGGGCAATTGGTTGTTTTTCCGAGCACCAGGCCACCAGGTTACCACAGAGAAATGAGGCCATCCCACTAACACTCTTGAGGTCCGTCCTGTCACTCCCCCAGTCTGAATCTGCAAATTTGGTAATCTGAGAACAATGGTCTGGGCTTTTGTGGTACACCAATTTCTTCTTACCGGTACTCTTCACATATCGGAGTACTCTTTTAGGTGCATTCCACAATACCTGAATTGGGCAATCAAGGAAATGACTCAAATAAGCAGTAGCAAATGCTATATCTTGGGATGAGTATGTCAAGGTACCCACAGTTCTCAATATGGCACATCTTCCAACGTGTCTTCTACCCTGAGTTCAAGTCTGTCTTCCATTGCACATGGGGATTCTTTACATCCCTCCAAGTTAAATCTCTTCAACATCTAGTCACTGAGCTTACTTTGAGTCACTTTTATTCTGTTTTTTTTTATATCGTTTACTGTCCCAATGAAGAACTGCAGTTTGACATCTTTTGCACTGAATTAATCTTTTAGTTTTTCTAAGAATTGTTCAATTCTCATTGCATTTCCTATCACGAGAATGTCATCTACCCGTATAACTAACCACAAATCATCGCCACCATACAGACAGACATCAAAACTTGACCTTCTCAGATCATTCTTTGTCACAAATTGGTTAAACCGTCGGTTCCAGCATCTTGGAGACTCCTGAAGTCCATATAAGGCTCGTTGAAGCTTCAGAACTTTCACTCCTTTTCTGACTCCCTCCAGTTGAAAAATATACACCCCAATGTCTAATGTTTTGGTTTGATATTCTCTGGTAAGTCTGTTGTTACCCATGCTTGAAATTTCTCATGTGCTTCTAGTTTTTTTTATGGCTATTCTCCGTTCCTAACTTTTTTGCACAGCTTCTCCACAACTCTGTGGGTCGCACTCACTCACTAGACTGTAGGCTACATAAAATTAACAGTTTTTATGGGATTTTGGTTTAACTACTATCCTCTTAGATCTGATAAGGGGCAATTCTCCATTATGAGTTTCAATCCCACGGAATTTATCATCATTTTAGGCAGTAGTAGGCATCTTTTCTATGTTGACAAGTACTTCACTATCATTATGACTTTCATCAGTTGTGGGGTTTTGTTCAGTGATGACTATTTCTTCATGTTCCTTGGTATAATCTTCCCTGAAATTGATTTTTGGTACAGCTGGATTGTTACACTCCTCATACCACATATCAGTTACATCAAATGTTACGTCTCTCGACACTTGTACGTTGCCTGTGTCGGAGTCCCATTCCTTATAACCATTTGGGCTGTAGCCTACCATTCTGGTTGGTTTGGCTCTGTTGTCCTGTTTGTCTTTCAGTGAAAATTTCATCGCCCAAGCTTTGGTTCCAAAAATTTTCATTTTCGTGAGGTCTACTGTTCCCAAAAAGAGCTGGGCAGGAATGTTCCCCTCAAAAGCTGCAGTAGGAGACTGACTGAGCTGATATGCTGCAGTACGTTTAGCTTCTCCCAAAAGGTGATTTGGCAGATTTGTTTCTGCGTACATTGTTTTCACTTCGTCCAGTAAAGTTTTGTTTAATCTCTCACTTACACCGTTCATTTGTGGGGAGCCATTCTCAGTGTAGAATGTCTTTATTATCTTTGAAGAGAACTCTCCCCCATTGTCTCACCTCACACAACTCGTACACCTTTCTCCAAACTATTTTTACAAATGTCTTGTATAGTGTATGAGAATTCCTGCATCAGCCTTATTCTTGAGCAGGTAGACAACACAGAAGTGAGAGTAATCATCTATGAAAGTTTGATAGAATCGCTCAGCGTCATTTGTAGGGGTGGCAACTGGACCTCCTACATCTGTGTGAAGTAATTCGCCAATCTTGTGATACCTGGGTGATATACTCCTGGGGAACGGTAGCAGATTGGCATTCCTTTGCCAGCATGAGTCACACACTTTGTTGGAGTGCGACACCTCATCAACCTCAAGCTCTGACAATTCAGGTGTGACCAAGTCTCCTGTTCCACAGATCATCCACATTCACAGAACAGCAATGTTCTACTTTATGAAGGGAAAATACCACCATATAAAGCTTTCCAGATGCATAACATACAATGTTGAGGGCACTATCATAAACTATTACTGCCTTGGTATTTGTTGTAAAACATGTAAACTTTATTGTTAATTTGATTTAGTAATTCTCAGTTTGTAAATGTGTAACATTGATAACATTTGAAAGCGATAACAGTGCTAATTTTACTATGGTTGTTTAGAGAAAATAACAAGAACAAAAGATGGAGGGTTTGTTTTAAAAATGTACAAGGATATAGTTATTTGGCAAGTTTAATTAAAAG
>PNEQ01000676.1:0-39707 GCA_003012365.1 Medauroidea extradentata | reverse complement strand
GCGATAACAGTGCTAATTTTACTATGGTTGTTTAGAGAAAATAACAAGAACAAAAGATGGAGGGTTTGTTTTAAAAATGTACAAGGATATAGTTATTTGGCAAGTTTAATTAAAAGACGGGAAAGAAAGAACTTCACTGCGGGTTTCATTTTAACAGGTTCAAGCTGACTGCAGCATAAAAGGTATATTAAAACAACAGTATTACTAAAAATAACCTGTATCCCTGAGTTGACAACTTTCTTCACTAATAGTCGATTGAATGTAAGACTTGGTACTATAAGAGCTTCCAATTTTATTTTCATATCACTTAACCTTAGTGTCCCCTTTTGTTTGGCTGTCAGCTCTTCCCTATTTGCGACTTTTATCTTAATAGGACTCTCCATATCTTCATTATTAGTCATGCACGACATCATACATGGCATAATAAGATGGTCAGTACACTCTGAATCCAAAATAAATGTAATTTCTTTCTCACCCCCTTCATCTTGAGCAAGGGCCGCATCTTCCTTCCCCGTAGTGGCAACAATGTAACTCCTGCTTCTTCAGAGCACAAGTAGCTTGACTTGTGTCCTCCACTACCTCGACTACTGTATCTGTGACTTGTTTCTCGATAATTTCTGTTTCCTAGACCACCTCTGTCCATTATTTCAAGTATATGCTGTGATAATGTTCTTGTAGTGTCCTGACATGGTGAGCAGTAGATGGCATACTTTATCATCCTGATCTAAAGTTGACCCCATCCCCTCCAAATCACGAATTACCATAAAATTTGTTGAAGTGTTCCTGTAGGGATGTGGCACACTTCAATGTTAGTAATTTCTTTCTTATTAACAATTTTGAAATGGTACTCTTCTTCCTCTCAAATATGTAAGCATGTCTGCAGCAATTTTGGCATCTCTGATAGTTAATGTAACGATTGGTCACACAATTAATGATCAGATTCTTGGCCTTCTTATCTGCTGTGTCCAACCTCTCCAAGTCTTTTACAGACAGCTCTACTGTTTTGCCTTCCCCATCAACAACATATTGCATTACTTTTTCGTCTAGTAGTGACATAACACGAAATGTCCAATTCTTGAAATTTGTATCTGTTAACTACGGGTAGTTCATAGTTGTAGAAATACTGGCCGCCATGTTTCCGACACTGACCACAAGCAACCTCCAAAGTATTGTTCCGTACAACTATAAATCACTTTTTATCGATACCGCAGAACAGACTACTTATAAAGCAACATTCACTTTATCATGGAAAAACTTCTCCTGGGCCCATAACTTGTAAAAATGTACGGCATACGGGACTTACTTGAGGAAAACACACAATCACAATATATTTGTTTTGGGTTACCTTTCAACTGTTTCTTGTATTTACATCAATACCTCTAGCAGCATAGAACATAACTGTAGGTATTGTTTACAATTTCGTAACAGTTGTCTAGGGTTACTTTAGGTAATATTAAAAATTATTTAGTCCACAATGTTGCTAAGTTATACTTTATCACAAAATTATGTGTGTGTGTGTGTGGCCTTAAGTGATTACATGATTTTGACCTAATTTCAGGCTGAGAATTATTTTAATATCACCCAAGATTTGGTAGGCAATCTCTAAACAATTATTACACACCCATACTCTTTCTTCTGCTGGATAGTAGCTTTAAAATAGACATTCTAAAACAGTACTGCTGTGCCTTCCTGGTTGCTAACATTATCATAAGGCAGGGTTAGTTTGTAATAGCATAGAGGACTTTGTGACACACAAAATTGTAATTATTAATATATTTTGAGAAAGAAATAAGGGACACTATTTATGTATATAAAACAATATATTTGATTTATCTGTATAAGTTATGTTGTTTCTTTACTATAATGCCCAAAATAAACATTTTTAGTGGAACATTCATTCCCCCCCCCAGCTCTTACAAAGAAACCATCACTCCAACAAAAGTATTTATCACTAAATGATACGTAAGTAAATACTTCAAAAGAGACTACTGAAACTTGCAAGAATCTGGAAAGTCATTATAGAAAAACCAAAAAGGAGCAAACATGTCAAAAGGTTTTTGCATTCTTAATGGGGAAATACAGTAGGACCCCTAGTTTATGAAGACTCACAGTCTAGAGACTTACCTAGTAAAATTCATACCTCATAAAATCCAGTACTCATAAAATTGGGGTTAGACCTCACAATGACTCAGAATTACCTCATAAAATCGCTACCACCTATAAAATAGAGGTTTGGCCTCACAGTGGCACAGAATGACCTTATAAAATCGCTACCTCATAAAATGGAGGTTAGGCCTCACAGTGACCGAGATTTAGTTCGTAAAATTGCTACCTCATAAAATCCAATGCTTCTAAAATAGGTGTTAGGCCTCACGGTGCCGGGAGAGTTGTTTTATAAAATTGCTACCTCATAAAATCCAGTGCTCGAAAAATCAGGATTAGACCTCATGGTGTCCGAGAATGACATAGTAAAATCACAACCTCGTAGAGGCCAGTACTCGTAAAATAGTGGTTAGGCTTCACTGTGATTGAGAATGAACTCATAAAACTGCTACCTTGTTAAATTCAGTACTCGTAAAATAGGGGTTAGGCCTTAACCTCATAACATCGATACTTTGTAAAATCCAGTATTCGTAAAATAGGGGCTAGGCCTTACAATAACCAAGAATGACATCACAAAACTGATAGCCCGTAAAATCCAATACTTGTAACACATGAGTTATTCCTCACAATGACAGAAAATGACCTCATAACATCCAGTACTCATAAAATCGGGATTAAACCTTATGGTGTCCAAGGAAGACCTAGTAAAATCGCTACCTCGTAAAATCCAATACTCGTCTCACGGTGCCCAATAGATATTTCATAAAATTGCTACCTCCTAAAATCCAGTACTCATAAAATTGGGGTTAGTCCTCATCGTACCCGAGAGAGACCTAGTAAACGCGCTACCTCGTAAGATCCAATACTCGTAAAATTGGGGTTAGTCCTCATGGTGCCAGAGAAGTGTAAAATTGGAACCTTGTAAAATTCATTACTCCTTATTATTGGGATACTACTGTATGTTGCAAGTGTTATGCATTTTTGGTGAACTGTTTATGATGATTAATTTTTTTACTTTAAGTTAGATACAAGAAACTCCACTTAAGGAATGTACCACCTTGGAAAATATTTGCTCAGAAACATTATCTTTTATATACCATGCTGTGTGCAATCACAGTCAGCTAATGTTTCAAATTCTTCAAATGTTAACAATTAAAAACAACTTACTGGGACTGCAAACCATGTTCTCCAGTGAGAATGTAGGCAGACACTTTGCCCTTCTCTAGTGCAGCGTCACTGCCCTTCAGCTGTACATCAGCAGTCTGAGAGTTGAGGTTCATACCAAAGAGGACCACAGATCCTGGAGATATCTTGGAGCAGTGGGCATACAGTCTCACAGAACCAGTAGGTATAGCAGTGTTCAACACTCCAACACCAACCAGCTTCTTGTACAGCACAGACAGCCACCAATCCTGTAGAGAAATATACCCAACATATCTTATGGCTGTTAGGTAACAGACAGTCTTCAATGTGCAGAAAATAGATTTTTACAACCATTTTAATGTTCGGAGAATGTACATATTCTCTATCAACTTGCTGTGTGACTTCAGGCTGGTGAGCAGGATGATTACTCAGCCAGAGGATAGCCAAAGAAAAAGAAAATTTTTTATAGCTAATTAAAATAAAATAAATTTAAATAATGTGCACAGTTATCTAACCATAGAATTTTACATCTACAAGTTGTGTATTGCTAATAATCATTAATTAGTTTCATCATGTAGTTGTCACAGGCCAGACTCGTACATGTCGTACTCGCCAAACATACGAGAAACATACAAGATGAACTCTTGGAAAATGGGTATCTTATTTGGCCCACAACAGCAAACAAAGTCCTCTTCTTCTCATTATATCATAGCCTTTCTCACTTTTTGATAATTTTCTTGCGATAAATTTAGGTTGTACAATTCAAATTTTTAGATAAGGTTAATTTGGAGGTTATGAAACAAGGCTACGGTATTAATAGAAAAATCTGCAGAATATGACAACCAAATTGCCTTGATTTATTCTCGAAATTAATTTCCAAAAAAGTTTCACAAATCCGTCACGGCATTACATTACATGAAATACCTTGCTTTTGGCACTCAGGAACTCGCAATTTAAAGAATAGACCGAAAAAACATCTTGAAGAAAACTAACAAAAATAATTTTAGCACTAATGAAGTCTACACAAAGACAATAAATTTCCCATACTTTAATAAGCAAAAGACGAATGCTGGGTGGTGAAAACCATACCCAGACGCCCAATTGGCCACACAAACCCAGGCGGATGAAAAAGTTTTGTAGAGTTCAACCAAGTATGAAATAGGTTTGAAGAAAAAAAAAAAGACTGCTGGCATTACCTGTGCATGTTAAAAGGCCATTCTCATTAACCTCAATACATTTCTGGGCTACTATCCTACAATTACTTCTTCCTATTTTGCCTTCTTGAAGATTACATGGACCGGGGTTACAACCTAGCAGCATCCGGACATCCCAAGCACCAGAGAACAACTCTTACAACACCAAGTGCATCGTTACTAGCGTCTCTCTCGTCTGACCTTCACTGCCGCACTCCTATTGGTTAACAAACACATCCACCACTCTCAAGAGACTAAATGAAACAAACCCACACCTCTTCATGATTGGGTGTCCAGAAAATCAATCGCGCAATATACTCGCAAACAAGGAAAACTGAGCTTGTTGCTACCTGGCCAGCTGGTCATAACTGGATAAATCTAAATCCTCGTGCATTCCTGCTATAAAAAAAAAGTCTGCTTCTTCCTCGAGTTCTGAAAGCAACACAACATGTACATATCCACCTGCATGAAAACCTAAATAATTAATTAAATTTGTTCCTGGAGTTGAATAATTACTACAGATACATTAAAATTTAACATCAGCATGTATATATGAAAATAAAAAAATACAATCAGAAATAGAACAAAGAAAAAGATAAACAAATACATATATCTTGTATCCCTACAAAACATCAAAAACCTACAGTGTTACATAGTGTACTTATTTTCACTACAATGTTTCCCACATTGTATATTGGGTCTTCACATCTTCTCTCCCATAACAGGTTTACAAAGTATTGTAAAGTTTTCCACTTGACCATCAAGTAACAGCAAGACGAGTAGTGTTTGTATTTTTGGCACACAAATCACAAAGACTTTGGACGAACAGGCTGTGGAATCTGGAGTATACATATCATAAACAACAAAAGAGCATCACATATATGGATGTAACAAATTAATAATTGTAAGCAATACATAACTTATTATTTTTATAGATATTCTCACAAAAACCGAACAACTGAGAAATTTTTGTGTTTGAATCTTTTACTGGAAGAACACAAATGATGTCCAAAATAACAAATGTACATCTAGCCTGCTTTGATAAAGTATTCTACTTACTGGGTTTGGATCCAAGTTGTCAATGTTCAGGAGGCCATATTTGTTGCCATATAAGTTCTGCCTACAAACTACGTCTACCCTGAGTTTTGCAGCAAGAGCTATTTTGTCCAACCACATGAATCCATCCATGAATCTGTCAGTGATGTTGGTCGCTCCACCCTTGTACGCAGAACTTGTCTCTGCTGAATAACAACAGGCATGTAACCATAGTCACATTCTGCATACTAAAGACAAACTATATTAAATTATGAAAGATTGGGCAGTACTGATTGAAATATAATTCTGTCATTAAAACAACCTCTACTGCTGTAATAAAAGTTTCCTTTCTATTACGCCCATGCTGTCCTTTTTATACTTTTTCCGCGATATTAATTTTTTATGCCTAAACGAGAGCAGAAATAAAAAATCTGTTTGGCAGTTTTGTTTAAAATTTTCTTCTCCATGTTCGCTGACTTTTTCAAGGCATTAATTACTATGGTTTTTGGCTGATTATGAAATTAACAAAATTAGAGTTAATTAAATTTTTATTTGAAACAGTATAATTGCTTGTTTTGGAAAAATTATGTAAAATGGAAAATATTATTTTAAACAAAACTGCCAGACAGACTTTTCGTATCGTCTATTGTTTAGGCTAAAAAGAAAATAATTATCGCAAACACACTAAAAAGAGAAGAGCAAGGCCTTCAAGTAATTATTAGCTACTATTTTCACTAACTAAATAGTTCTCTAATCATATGACTATTATGTTAATGAAAGGTGAAAATTGGGATACAGTTTTTCATAGCTCAATCTCTAACAACATGAATTTTTAATACTTTATAACTTGCAGAGAACAAAACATCACAAGAGATAATCATACAAGTACTCACACAGCCAGAATGGTGCTTTAGTTTTTGAGCTGGTCATAAGAGCCTCCTTGGCGTTGATGTACGAGACAAGAGAGTTAAGAATTGTGGCGTTGTAAAAATCTGGCAGCTTCGCTGTATCTCCTGCTACGTAATAACTGTAAGAATAACAGAAAGTTAGGTCACAGTTACGTTTCACATTGAGCATGCTAATGAGAACATTTTTGGGCAACCACATTCAAACATGTCCATTTCAATTAATTCCAAAGTAAACATGTGTCAAGGTTACAAGACAAATTATTTTTGCATTGCTTCCACAATTGATGATAACATTTACATTGAGTGTTACTGTTTGTAATGCAGCAGAGAAACTGCTGAAATTCGAGGAAAAACAGCTGAAATTCAAGTTTATACATTAGTGGTAGTTTTTCTTCAGTTAGGTATAACTACCACTACACAAAGAAGTGTAAAATTGTTTTGCTATTTTTGTTTTTTTCCTTATTAATTTTACTGGCAAAGGTGACAGTGCTTGGGTGAAGAAGCCTCACACATAAATTGTTTTTATACATACAGGTATTTTTATATTTCAGTTCGGGCATAATTAATATAGATGTGGCCAGATGGTAAGGCAATATAGCATTGATTGTATATTTTCATTTCTATTTAAACGAGGACATCAGATTAATGCAATTAATGTGATACTTGGTGAAGAATGGCAACTTACTTATCTGTGTGGGTGTCAGAGCAGGGTGCATTACATATGCAGTGAGATAAATATTTCAACAGACTTCTTTGGTGTGTAGAGGCTTGTGTAACAGGGTGGTGAGGTATTAGTTTTTTTTGTTTGTGACCTTGCAGCATACCTTACAGAAACATTGGTTTGTTTTGATGTAGAGGTGGTGCCTATGATAATGATGCCCGGATAGCAAAGGTGTTAATCAGCAACGAATAAACAAAAACAATTTTGGCCTTTATCTTTTATTTAAACTCTCTTTTGAAGAATTGTACAAGACGAGAACAATACCGGATGTAAATCCCAATACCATGCCGGAACTTCCTCGCGGTTAGTATAGTGAGTGCTCGCCCTGGTTAACTTTAGTTGGATTTTCCTATGTGCTACGACTTGCCATTTGCACTCAGTTGTAATACCTAGCCCGGCATCTTATCTATCTTTGTTCTGAATTATGCTGTTATAAGCATCTACTCCTTGTTACACACTATATATATATATATATATATATATATATATATATATATATATATATATATATATATATATATATATATATATATATATATATATATATATATATATATATATATAGAAAAAGAGAGAGAGAGAGAGAGAGAGAGAGAGAGAGAGAGAGAGAGAGAGAGAGAGAGAGAGAGAGAGAGAGAGAGAGAGAGAGAGAGAGAGAGAGAGAGAGAGAGAGAGAGAGAGAGAGAGAGAGAGAATCCCATCATGACGAACATGGAAATAGCGAAAACACGGTTACAGCAAAGACTTTCTGAGGAACAGTCAAAAAATTTAAAGAAAAATTCCATGAAAAATGTGCATTTAATGAGTAGAAAGATGTATGGTGAGTCGTGTGAAGCAGGCTTGCGGCGGTGTAGGTGACCTTGTGAAGTGAGTAGGTATTTGTTAGCCGGATACAACTCTCACGTCACCAATCCTCCCCCCTCCAAGACAGCTAGCTGGCACTGTCACATGCCTGGACACATCACTTCCCACCCCATACTCAAGCGCACGTTGTTCTAAAAATATAATTGCGCCGTTTTATTACCCCTACCCCTTTTCAACCCAGGTGACTGTTGGCTACATTTCCGTAGTTAATCAATGTTCTTTCAACCATGTTTAGTTTCACATACAACTTGTGTTTTTGATTTTAATTATTGATTACAATTTTAAATTATGACTTTGGATAACAATTTTGGATTTTGATATATGTACAATCGAGCCACGTAACTACGAAATCGGCTACTACAACAACGCAACTAGAACAATATTCTCAATGCCTGCAAAAAAATTTTTTAAAAATAATTTCGAAGGAATAAAATGTAAAATGTTAACATCGCGAGCAGGAAAGATTATTTAAAATACTGTATGTTCATTAGAATTCAGCTATAACTAGAGGCCTGGAATGTTCAGAAATGCGAAGGAATGGCGATAAAATGGGTAAGTTATTGGAGGGGAAAAGATAAAGAGAGGAAGGCTCCAATGCCAGACACACTGTTGTCAGGTACTCCCAAAAAGCTTCTGCTCAGCTCAGATGACGACACGGCTATTTGGAACAAGAACGGCATGTTCTGACTGAATTACGACAGACATATGCTGTATCTTCACTAAGAATAATTGCCGCCGGCTATGCTATACCTGAGTCTCACACACACCACGCATACAGAAGAAATGCCTCTGGGGAGATACGATAGCGCTTTCTCTTTCCCTCACACATGCACCCACACAACTACTTGTGCTTATCTCTGCTTAGCTTGCTACAGCTCTTATTTTACTCTGTAGACCTTCAGCTTTTTGAGATAAGCAGCAAGGATGGGGGATGAGAGGACGCATTGGCATTATCATCTCCTGTCAATGCATTTGATATTCTGATTCACCTTCAATCTCACACAGTCGGCCGTACGTATTTTTATCCTTTAGTTTAATGGCAATTTCAACATTTACTGTACACTAATTAAAAATTATAGTTTAACACACTAAACATCCCATAAACTGCGAGAAGCAATAAATCCTTGCGGGCTGTCCGTTGCATTGTTAAAATATTGTACACACTGTCAGGAATAACATGGGAACAAGAGTAAGTCACATTTTTTTTTTGTCATGGAATGTGTCTGTTTGGACAGCTGAAAGGGAAGAAAGAAAAATAAAACGAAAAAAAATCAAGGGTGGTGGACCGTGTGTGAAAACGAGCATGTCTAGCTTTAGCATTGCTTTTCAGCGAACTATCTATCTAGATTTGGTAGCACTCACGTAGGTCAGACATGTTTTCTGTTGGCACACTGCCGGAATAAAATCACAAACTTGTGATCTTACTCAAAGTCAATGCATACATGTACGCACACTTCTGTTACTACTAATTGGCTTCGAACTTAACTTCGTGCCACAGCTAAACACAGGTCATGACTAGTGCGCCAAAATAAAGCAACTACCAATGTTGGCGTCGCTTATTTTTGCTGGCAAATAACACTAGCATTACCTGCCCAACGGACAAGTGAACAATTACATTCACCCGTGCAAGCTGACTTTTATATGTCTTGGGCAAGTGCACACGTTATTCGACGTGTGCCACAGTGCGAAAGGGCACACAGAGTTATCATCAGAGCATGCATGCTAAAATAAATAAATAAATTGCTACACTCGTAAAATTTATAACATTGGTCTGCAGCAGCCGGCTGTGTAATCGTGTCGACTCTGCTGGCCTGAGCAATCCTGCTGCGTGCCCGCACGGGTAAGACACCGTTGAGGCAGTCCAGCGATTGATAGCCATACTTACATGACGCGGCTGAGTTTTTGTCCCGTTTTGACTTAATGAATAGTTGCACCCATACTTGTTGGGTATCACTGTAACCAGAAAATACTTACCTGTTAAAATAAACATATATTTCCTTAAAATAACGTACTACTTTGTAATTAAATACGATTAAAGACTGTTTTAATGAAATTTTTAGGTTTAGGGGTTAGAATCTGTCAAATTTGGCTATAGCGAAGACACGGCTATAGCAAAGTTCGAATCCAGAACCATGACATTTCGCTGTAACGAGACTCTACTGTGTGTGTATATATATATATAATGAACAAAAACGTGTTTGAAGAATTACCTTCCACTAGCGAATCCGCCCTCTAGCCCTCACAGCCTCTCTCCAGTGCCTCAGCAGGTCCTCCACTCCCGCCATAACGCCCCAACTAACACTCAGCCAACCATCTCCCGGTGACTGTCTACAAGCTCCGACGTACTACGACTCACTTCTCCCGGGCGAACACCCTGACTTACCCGGCCGAGCAGCGGAATGATTCATCAGGATCCAATTTGTGTGTGAAAAACTGGTCAATTGACATTTATATTGAAAGAAAATTACGTAACACAGTTACAGACAAATTTGCAAAGGGTTTTATTCCACAATAATAGCTAAACATTCATTATTTTATTAATTGGGGATACACTGCGTCATCAAACTATCGCGGATCACCACCTTTTCAAAGTTCTGCTGCGCACGGCACTACCAGCACTACCACCCACCACGAAAACATAATGGGCTGCTGACTAAGCTGCATCTGGCATATCTCTGCAGGTGCCTCCAAGTATCTTAACTCTGACTTGCCTGCCAGATAAATACCATCCTAGAGGAGGTGAGCTCAGAGTCTACTTGAAATTTTCAAAATTCAAATGAGGTAAAATAGAAGAAAACGTTATGGAGAGAAGTTGTTCAAAATTAAATTCTCTTTAAAATGAGTCCAAACACAACATAAATCAGATAAAATTGATCCGTGAAATTTACTACTTTTAAACTTGCCTCAGCAGTTCCATTTAAATTTTGGATAAATTTTTAATGTTAATTTCTCTACTAGTATGCCCAATTAATATGTTGGATCCCGCAGTATCCATCCTGACATTTGATTAAGTTAGCATGAATAAATTGTTACAAACAAAAAAAAAATCTTAATTAAAAGAGAAAAGAGAAAAAAAAATTATTATTATATGATAAGAAACCAAGTATGGGCTACGTGCCAGTGCACGTCACAGTTGTGATTAGCTGGGGAGGTAACAGCACATTTAGTTTCAGGGTCAAGCTAGCTAACCTCCACACTATCTTTGAGAGAATATCACAACTATACAGAGAATGTACATGCGCAGAGCTGTGGCATCTATTACCATGATTAATTGAAAGAGAGTGACAATTTACTGTGCGCCAGCAGCACCCTTGCATGAACGATTTCCTTTTTTTTTTATACTTTGAACTCTTTCGAAACCTTATATTATTCTCAAAAAAACTTGTTTCCCATCGTGCATGCATGCCATTTGGGTGCTGCATGCTGAGGTAGCCCACTTTGTAAGCTTTTCTCTGGAACATCTTTGTGCGTCCGTATTTTTCAAAAAGACTTTTTCTTTGTAAATGTAACTGTCACCGGAGGAATAGTGTTTTTTTCTGTATAAGAGTGAACTATACATCAGTTTGTTTAACAGACCAATCAAACCAAACCACAGAAGACATGATGTTCTGATGACTGGATAAGTTTGATTGGAAGTGTGATGGTCACATCAACTTCAGCTCCTGTGTAACAATGTAAGAACTTGAATATTATGAAAATTAAGTTCTTCATTGTGGCAGACAGTTACAGCCTTAAGTCAGCTTTGTTAAGTTATTTACAAAATTGTGGATGGTTTAATTATGAAAAAAAAAAAAAAAAAAAAAAAAATGTACATCAACTTTGCTGTTATTGTTTTCAACATTTTGTGTTAATAATGGGCCAATTGTAACATTTAAATAAAAAAATTATTGTACATTCTATTGAGAAAAAACTAATTATAACTACTCTTGCCCATATGATAAAAAAAAAAAATTCTTCTAACTGAATGAACGGCATAACTGCTGGAGTTTTTCAGTCAGCTGAACTTGAAGTTCAATATAATATAAGTAGTAGTCAACATAATGTTTCGCTGGATCAGAAGTGTTTCTAAGAGCAGCGCCGGGACAGAGTAGAAGTACTCACTGGTGGGAGGAGATGACGCTGAGAGTGTTGTTCTGAGACTTCAGGAACCTACCCAGGTACCAGTCGGAGTCAAAGACGTCTGGTCCAATGAGGAGGCTGCTCTTGTACCTCGGGTACGAGTTGAGTAGCGATCTGAGGGAGGCAAAGTCTGTAGCCAGCTGACTAGTCGTCACGTACTTGTGGTACATGGCATTGAACAGATCGGGCTCTGTGAACAAGGTTGTCATGGTGGTACTACTGAAATTAATGGAACACATACAGCATACATGTAACCAAACCTTAAGGAACCTAAGTGTTTGAAGTTTGTATTAACAGACGTTGGCAACAATTCTACAAATCTTGGAAATTTTTATTCAAATTGTTAACCCAGAAAATACAAAGTTTCTTAACATCATCATGACTTCTTTAAACAACTAGATAAGAAAGTATAATTTTTTACATGTAATGATAATTTTTACTGAGCATTCAAGTAAGTACAGTGAAGTGATTTTGGTCAGCACTTAACATAGAGGTCTTTAGCACTGGTGAGGGGTGACATGATGAGAGTATGGAGCAGTGCCAGAATGAAGGGGTGGGGGAAACGGGAGATCCGCGAGAAAACCCACCGACCAGCAGCATCTTGTGGCACTATTCCGAAATGCAAAAATCCAGGTATAACATTCAAGCAAGTATTCATTCCCTCACTTTACTCTAATGGGAAAGAAAACCTTTTGTGTTTTAAAGACGTTTCACTGTATTCCAATTACTGATCAGAACATCGTTTGATAAACTCTGGTAAAGAAGGCAGCATGTTCCAACTACCAAAGCTCATGTTAAGAGCGGATGGATTTTCTTATTCTGGTTGTGAGTGACACTGGACTATTGCAGAATGAACATCAATGCAATATGACAGCAACCTGTGGTTACATAAACAGTATAAAAATGACTGCCACACTGCAAGTTTGGCAGCTGAATACTACATAACTGTTAACATGTTATGTTTTCGACTGGCTATTTTACTTATTCCATCAAATGGAAACAGTCAGTCCCGCAATGTGTCTTTCGTGGTGGTCATTACAAGAATAAATAAAAAAAACTGTCTCTGTTGATTCAAACAAGGCCTTCAGTACGTCTTTTAATCAAT
Organism: Medauroidea extradentata; assembly: GCA_003012365.1. Lineage (NCBI taxonomy): Eukaryota > Metazoa > Arthropoda > Insecta > Phasmatodea > Phasmatidae > Medauroidea > Medauroidea extradentata. The sequence continues at coordinate 26,516 of PNEQ01000676.1, read as the reverse complement.
AAACAAGCAAAAATCATTTTTCTGCAAAATACCAGAAGTCGTATCTTGTGACCAATTAAAGGCATGGCCTGACTTCACCTGCGATGACTAACCACTTAATCGTGAATACACACTTAGTCTCTCTATCTCTGGCTCTTGCGATTTAGTGCCTATGAAATCAATTAACCTCAGTGGCTTCGTGTTTATCGTGTCTATCGTCCATGTGGTATCTCTGTGTTGGGCTCTTACAAGCAAATGTCATTGCAAATCAAATTTGTTAAATCTCAACTCTGCTAATAACTGCAACTATCTAGCATGGGATTGCCCTCCTTCGGGTTTCATGAGAGAGTACTCAAACTAAACAACTTTACAGTACTGTGGCCCTCTTCTTTGCTAATCTGTGTGAGATTGTTTATATTTCGTTGTTTTGTTCCTGTGTAGTAATCTGTTTGTTACTGTATTGTCTATTCCACTGCGTTGTTAATATTGTTGTCTGTACTCATGATATTCATACAGTGTTTCTCTACCACAATCTTGAAGCAGTTCGAGGGCGCTATAACTTAATTGATGAACACATGAATAAATTAATAAATGAATGACTGGATAAGTGTACGTGAATGAAGAAATGGATGAATAAAAAATTATAAATAAATTATTAAAAATAAATTAAATATTAACATTCCTGTGGGAATCTTTTTCTGTTGTTGGTTCTACATCAGTGTTTTGTTATATAAGTTCAGTTCAGACGCCTTGTTGTTTCCACTTTTGTGTGATCGTCACACAACACAAACAATGGAGTATGTTTACAAACACATACAATCTTATATAGACTCTCACTGCAACAAACATTCACAGCGTGGGCTATGTTAGGGTGGTGGGTGGAGAAGAGGGGGACAGGGGGAGGACGTGGGACAAGTCCCTTCCACTAATTTACACTTTTTTATTTTTATCTGTTGTGTTATTTTTTTATATTATTTGCTGCAAAATGTCACTTTATATGTAATATTCTTACTTTATGTGCTATGTAACGACAACTAAAACTTAGTTTTGTGTCAATCATGAGGTAATTTAATAATGTGCAAAAAATAGAAATTGTATAAATATTATGTCCACCTTCCAATTTAAAAATTAGGATCTATTGCTAACAATACAAATTTTTAAATGTCTCAAATGTGTGTGTACATGTGTACACACACGCACACAAATAATGATATATGTACAGTACATATTTTCGTAAAACAGTTTCGTGGTATGGAACAAGGTGGCAGAAGGTTAAAAAGATAATAATGTAGTTACAATTCAATTTTAAGTACCTAGTTGAGAAAGTACTGATAAGATATCAACGTCCACATAAACAAAATTTCTAGCGAGTAGTTGAAGAAGTAGGTTACGTAGATTGATGCTACTTTTCTGGAAAATAAAACTTTACCTGGGAATACCATGTGTAGTGCAGAATACACTAGCATGACCAATAACACATTTAGACAGGAGATGAATGGCCAAACGACAAATACCGAACAAAGTCATAGCCAGTTCCAACATAAATCCACAGGATAAACCAGTTGCTGCCCATGCAGCCTCCCATAATTTAAGGTTTAACACCTGTATTACCAGAATGGTGAATGTCTTGATAGCCTCATACAATAATGATAAAACAGAGGCGCTGGGCACTAGCACAACATAGCAACCTCGACATATGATAATTATCTCTACACATTTTCAAATTCTTGTAGCACCTTAGTTCACTCCTCAGCCGCTCGGTGTACTGGTCATCTGCACCGTATACCACAATGTAGATCGCTACCATTTCCTGCCCAAGGAAGCTGGTCCAGTTAGTGAAATATTAGGATCACACGATTATTTGAAAAGAAAAACTGTAGTCAAACTGTATGTTAAGGATACTTACATGCACGTACAAGTCTGTAAGTACTTTTTAGTGTACTGTTTGAATTTTAAAAAAAATTTTAAAATTAAAGTTACTGCATGCTACTTATTGCAAAATTAGGACTCTTAAAAACTTTGTACAGTTCAACTTTTCAGTCCAAATGCATCCTACAAGCGAACATTTCTATAGACCTACACCATTGTGAGCGAATGATGCTAAGTTACAGCAAATAGCGTACAGTAAAAAAAATACCAGTGTTAGCTGTTGTTAACAGACAAATAACATATATAAAATTCTGGAAACTTTTTACTTAAAGTTCTTGCAACCACCTTTTAAAAAACGTTATTACAAACTGCAAAAAGTTACATCTCTTGAGGTTAGTATTAAAGAAGCTTCACTGTACCTCAGAACTCGTCCAAGAACTTTATATCACGATGCTGTTATCCAGAAACCTTTTGATTTACATAAACATTTTGGCAGTAACTATATACTATAAGACCTTCCATTCCACAATCCAGAAATTAAAAATCTGGAGACAGCTAACAATTCTCCCTTTCCCCCACCCCCAAAATATGAAAATACAAACCACATTAATCCCAATTTTGTCATTTTCTGTCACTGCAAAATAAAGTTTACCGTTTCCTTTGTGCTTTTTTTTTAAACATGTTTCATTTGCCAGTATGCGCCATGGAAAAGAACCTTTCTGCACATGCAAAAGGAAGCATACGTGAAACCTTTGTTAACACTTATAAACACAGATATTCCACAAAAAATGAGATTTTATATACTGAATCACATTTCCTCAACGCATAGAATGAACAATTTACTCAAAAGGCTGCAACTGATTAAACATGCCATTATGAATGTAAACATAGCTACAAATCACATTGGCAGTGAAATATCAAGGAATTTAATCAATCAAATGTGGTTTATAAGCACATTTGATAAATTTAAGCTTCCAATAACCAATTCAACTTACTTGCTTAATCGATACTCATACAAAAACAAATAAAGTTGTGATTGGTGCTACAGGAAGAGGGCAGGAGGAGACCAAGAAAATATAAAGCCTTATGCCAACACCAGGAGGGGTGGAAGGTCTGTGGGTCCTTTAACTTACTGCAAACATACTTCACGACGTCTTACCATTGCCCAGTTGGAAGGAGAGATTGTAGCCTTGTTTGTCGGAAAAGTCTAACAGCTGCTTGGCATTGGAAGGATCCCAGGAAGCTCCCTTCCTATGGAGTGCATTTAGACAGAACACTAGTTTGAGGTTAGCTTTTGAAACAAACTCATTTATCAGCTTCCACTCTTCTCCTGCAAAAATAAAAGTCTCTCTTGAAAGCTTCCTTAAACAGAAATTAATTAATTACTTTATCAACATATAAATTGCCACACAAATTGCTAGTTAAAAACAGCACACATGTGTAAAATAAATAACGGAAATCACTTAATAAATATTTGATTCAAGAAGACAATTACCAAATTTTGCACAGCAAATGCTATATTTAATGTAATCTTTTGTTTCTTGGACAAAAAAATTTATGTTTTTCTATTAGTACAGAATGTTTTTTCCCTGGATAATAATATACACTAACAAAACCAGATTTATTAACCAGATAAATGGATGCACACGTCACAAACTCTGCTTTGTGTTTCATATACTGACGTCAGTCGACCTCTCGGCCGACGATTAGGCCGCTTTGCCGTTGTGACAATGCATGACTAAAAACCCCCGGTTTTCACTTCCCCTCCCCTCTCAGTGTGAATAACAGCCCCTTGGTCCTGAGTGCTGAATTTGCATGCAATGCTTATACACAGTGTGGTAGGGAAAAATAGTAGGTAAAAACACGGGCAGAGAATTTTAGTGGTAATTTCCTGTAGCTGCGATTAGGTTAAGTGTACAGCTAGTGTTATTTTCACATCCCATATAAATTTAAATAGGAATATTGTGGTGAAATATTATAGTAGTTATTGGACACACTTATAAAGGGTCTTATGTATAAGTCATACTTTTACATGTGTTTACTATTACTGATATTGGCACGATCCAAAATGTGAAAAAGTGTGTGTATTGTTTTTGGTTGAGCTTGGTGGAGTTAGTCGAAGTGAGATCGTGGCATCGAGAGGCAACAGGCGACGCACTTTACCTCATTCTTAATTCTGTCGGCATAAACTTTAAAACCTAAATCTGTTTGTAATTCCTTTAACCAACCTACTGGGTCGAGACTATCAAGGCACCATTTACTTTCGTTATATTCTTTGTGTGTTCTTTAGGTTAGGGTGTATCATCAACAGTAATGTGAGAAGTGTAAATTGTGAACTTGTGCAGTAAATTTATTGTGCAATAAATTTCAGTCTGGCAAAGTGCATGTGTTTGATTATTACTAGCTGGTTTGCTTAGTGTAGGGTTAGAGCTAAATGCTGTGCGGGCCTACTTGTAAGCACACTAGCCTCCTAGAGGAGGAGAGAGACATGCCAGGCCGGAACCCCGTCCTGAGATCGTTCCTGTTTATCAGAACCTGAAAACCAGGTGGCGCCCATTTGGAACCATGAGCTTTACCCCTCGGTAACCTTGAACTTAACAGTCTCGTTCACACTTCACCGCCGTCTTATCTCTGTCTCCCCTTGGCAGATGGTGGCAATACATATTATTTTTATTAATCATGTCAGGTGTGGTACCTTCAACACTGTTTGTACTATTACGTTATTGTAATTTGTCATGAGCATCCTTGGGACTAGAAAATACCAGGTGGTGTAACACTTTTTTTGATTATTACATATACCATATTTGCCAGCATATAGGACGGCTCCGCATATAAGACGAGTCATGGTTTTGAAGGTACAAAAACTTGAAAAAAAGTAAATTACTAATTTTGAAATTCCTGGCAGAACAATATTTTTTCCCTCTGCCAGAAACATTAAAAATTTAGTTTAAGTATTTTCAATGCATTTATTACCATCATATAAACATTATAGTAGACATATAAATGAATAACATTGGCTACTGCTGCCCTCCGGGCGCCCAAGAGCCAAGGAAATGTATGGCGGTGGCCGGCGATATCATCAATTGTCGGCAGCTGCGTGCGACTCGGCAACACCGGACTGAGGCATGCTGCGTGCTACATGGCAATGCAGGGCTACAACAGCTGCTTGCAAGGTGATTACATTCCTGTGCGCTGTTGTCTGCCAGCCTAGCACTCGACAGTAGACACATGAATGTGTGGTATGGTACCTAGATCCTCATTTTTTCTGCCAGAGACTTTTGTGCTTGCGAGACAAAGGATGTAAGCATTCGGACCTAGATTCTCATTTTCTCTGCCCGAGAGTTGTAGGCTGAGGAGACAAAGTATCTAGGCACGCGCTCCAGCTGTATTGATCGCCACTTCACTGCGAGGAAGTGTCCTTTATTATGAATGACGCTTATCAAAATTTTTAACCGTAAATTTTATTAAAAAAACCGGGCACTCGTTTTTTTTTTTTTTTGACGAAAAACACATTTACTTGAAACATCGGACAACTCCACAGCTTACAGCTTAGCTTTGAAACCATTTTTAGGTTACCAAAAATTTTTGCACCTTCATATAAGACGAGTAGCACTTTTTTAAGGCAAAAAATATGTAAATATAGTCGTCTTATATGCCAGCAAATACGGTATTACTGTGAAACATCAATCCTGGAAGACGTAAATGAGATGACAATGTTAATGTTTAGTTCCACAACCTACTGTAAAAAATGCATTGAAACATAATCTAATGGACTTCTCAATCTCTGTACTACTATTCTTCATTCAAAATACTTGCAGCATTATAATGTAATACAAAATTATTTAATTAATATGAAATGAAAATAAAATACATTGAGCATAGAATACATAATGCAAGTGAAGGTGACTTCACAAAACTTTTATACTAATTTTATTTTTCATAATTGTCAACTGTGAGTAAATACTAATTAAATATCATGCGGATATTTATTATTCAGACTTTATGGAAAGTAAATTTGATTTATTCAGGGCTACAATATATGTGAAAAACTATTTTTTGTAATGTCCCAAAGTCACCCCATGTGTCCAAAGTCACCTCTCTTATGATAGTTGAAAAATATTAAGTTAAATAAATTATTGACAAGTCAAGTTGGGTAGACTGAATATTACTTTGAACTGCAAAGGAAATAAAGAGTCATGTAAAGTCTTGACTCAAAGTACCAAATGTGCTTGCAGAAATGTTAAGGTAGACTAATAATTATAGGTATCTCCATAATTACTGAAACCTGAGAATAGCTGTCCTCCTATCTTGGTGCTGACAAAATGAGTGATGTCACATAAACTTCACTGTCTTGGTCTCCTCATCATATTAAGTTGGTTGCCTAGTGAGCGTATGAGGCATACAAGTGTGGAAGCTGTAAGGATGACACAGCATGGGTAGCATCATGTAACAACACCCAATTTTGCCTTTTCCAGCAGGGTAAACATACACTTAATAGATAAACAAAGAATATGAGATTGGTATACACAAGCCCAATGTTCTTTGAATTATGATTATAAGAAGGCATCTCTTACGCATGCTGAGCAATTTTCTAATAAACTTGTAACAGCCAAAACTTTGCACATCACTTTATCACTGGGACAGGCAACCACCTTAACAAGATGTCTAGGCATGGCCAACTTGGGAACCCTTGGAAGATTCACCTCACTACGGACCAAACACAAATATAAGAGCTTGACCTACCAGACATGTAGAATGTTGTCAGATCACGAGGGGAGCTTCCTTCGTGTTGTGCGTCGCCCAATGAAGAACTTTCTCTGAACAGCATGGCATCACTTTCAGTCCCTCCGACCCTCAAGTATGCTGGTGCCAGATGTGACGTCAGTTTTAGAAATTTCTCATCCCTGTCAACAAAAACAAACACACTTCCATATGGCAGTTTTTAATTTTATGTACGCGTTAAATAATTCTGTGTACAATGTTCTTGTATATGTCTACTATAGGAACAAATAATTTTATCTTTATCAAAATGTACAAACAGTGAATACTATATCTATTTCCTGTTTTTTCTTTAAAAAAATATAAATAAATAAAATAAAATAATTATTTTTTTTTAAACTATTCATTAGTAATTTGAAAACAACAAAATTCAATGATATTTTTTTGCTGAGTAGATATTTTATCAGTGGACATTTATTTATATAGCGCTATGCGATAATTCACTTTACTTTTGAGTAAAAATTAAAACTGTTGTTTAAAAAAATAAGAGTTTGAAACCACAAATTCTACAAAAATGGAAAATTTTTGTTTTTGTATTATTTAATACAATAATATCTAGACCTCTATAATATCCAAGTAACCAAATTTCAAAAATACTCGTGTTTTCATTTGAAAATAATTTAAACATCTGTAAACCTCTCATGCAGAGTGGCAAGAATAAAGTTAAGGATTTAGTTACAAGCTACATTATATTCTGCGAGGATCAGTCACCGTTCAAATTTTGCTTTTGCTTTCAAACAAAAAAAAATATTTTCTGCAATGAGATAACGAAAATATTGCCTACGGGAATGGAAATGTGAATAAAATGTACGAGTAATTGTTTTCAAGAATACTTTATTTTTTTTAGATTGAAAATATTTATCTTCTCACAGTTTTCATGGCACTAAACACAGCCATAGTCTACCTTAATGATCCGGCATTGTGATGAAAAACACAATAGTAATGAGAATGTAGAATAAAACTAGCACACAATATATCCTAAGAATCATGTATGCGGACAATCAATAAATAAAACAAATTAAGGATTTATTCCTCTGTTAAGTCATTCGAAGACGAAGGTAATAAAATACGAAAATTAAGATTTTTTTCAATATTCATTGCGAAAATCTCTGTAACTAAATCTCTCACTAAGTAATGCAAACATACCTTGACAAAATTTGAATTAAATTTTAGTTTTTCTTACGTTTGCAAAATTGAAAATAGGAGCAAAAAATATATACATGGGTCTAAAGCTCAGCATTAAATTTTTAGAGTTCCTCAGGTAGCGAAGTTCAGTCGGACAAGAGTATGTGACTATACACTCATACCACTGGGTTGGAAAGTTGAGAGAAAATTATGATATGAATACGTCTGTGACACAAGATGGCTGCTAATACTATCAATTCACTGAACATCCTAAATTAGCAAACATTAGATGCTTTACTACAAAGTTAATACTGGTAAACTTCATGATAAATTTGGGTACAAAATTTCTGAACAGACTAGGCTTAATGAATTTTGCAGTCAGTTAAACGAAAGTTCAATTTTTTGTAGCGTCTTACAAATGGAGTCCCACAATGTCTTGAGGCTCACTAAAAATCTAAATATTGAGAATACAACATTAAGCCTCCTCTTAAGAATTGCTATCAGTTTCTCTCCTAGTTTTAGCCTAAACATCCTCCCTGTGGTGTTCTACAATTATGTTGGCGGTAGACATAATCCCTGGCCATCTCAGGATCTGCTGTGTGTACTTCCATCACGGTGGTCAAGGGAGCAAGTAAAAATTAGCATCTCTTGTGCTATCTTCAAAGGCCCTGCACGGGCCTAGAGGTGTCAAACCTCCATGTGCTTGCAGAAAGAGAATTAAACTTTACACAACTGTACCAAAATCAGCCGATATCAGTAGCAATTTTACATGAAAAGTACATTAGCAGAATACAAATAAAATAAGTGAGAGATTTCCTAATCATAATATACACATTAATACATAAAATTAGCTAATTAGCATCTTAAATTGAAGCTAAAATTGCAATATTAAAATACATTAATTACATTATAAGTTTCAACTGAAAAAGTTCACCATTTTGAAGTGTCCATGGAACAATAATATTTATAACATTTATACATACTGTAATATTATTACAATAGCAATGTGTACCTCACTGAGATTAATAATAAAGTCACTGCTGGTATACCACGTAAGTTCTATAGATACTTTAGCCCCATAATAGCTGCTGTCTTGGCTCTAGGATAGGCAGGGCCCTTAAGGAAGGAGCCGCTCCTGTATGTACATGTGGGAAGGTGGAGGAATGTGTCCTGTCATTGTTCTGTAGTCTCTGAATTGTTTATATTGACGCCTTAAGTAGCTTATTAGAGTTCACATGACTGCAATTCCTGTGATCTGATTGGTTCAACTCTGCGTATCATAATCAGGATATACTTTGCACCAGCACCGATAACTTTGCACCGCTCAAAATTTTATTTTCTACGCTGACTAGAGAAAGATCAGTGATCATTACTTGAAAATACAAAATTAATTTTTAAAACACCCAGGCATGATATACAATTTCCCTTCACCATCTGTTAACAAACACATCCACACTCCCGTGTGCAGTAGCTTGCCGTTAAAATTATAGCATACACAACCAGTGTTCTCAGTATATCAGTAGTAAAGTTAACTCTTTTAAACAATGTTACAAGAAACATATTACCTTAAAAATAATGAGAGGTAAAGGATTAAAAATAATATGCATATTTGCTCACAATTTTTGGTCAAATTTAAATTTTAAAATAACTTTTAAGGTATTATTTATCTTATTAAAAGTATACAAACTTAAGCATATTTTATGAGGAACCCGTTACATAATGAAGGTGTTATCATTAAAACTGATACCTTGAAAATCAATCTATTTTAATACTGACCATCAATTTAATTTAAACTGAACGGCACTTTCGCTCAACCTATCCACTTAACTTACCGACCTACCCACCAACAATAATCCATGACTTTAGCTAGCATCACGTCTCATTGTTTCATTAATAATGCACTGACATAATTAATCCAACAACAGTAAAAATTAATATAATAAAACACATAAATCAATCCTTTAAAAAGTAAAAAAATAATAACTTCAAATTATTGTTGACCCTTAAATGCATTAGGGAATTACTAAGTAAACAAAATACTGTCAGTTATTTAAATTAGAAAACTTGAAACAGAAAAAGTAACTAGAACAAAACATAACATATATTGTGTGTACACATGTAATAATTGCAAAGGATAACCACACATTTTAAACTTGGCTACATTTAAATAAAATTTTTAACTGGTAGGTTCTTTTGTGGATTTGGTTTTTTTTTTTTGTTTTATTCTGTTTCCATTCCGCTAATTTTTAACTATCTATTTTGTTTACGTGGCAGTCCTCAGACACATTTATGGGGCAACAATAATTTCAAATTACATATTATTTTTTAATTTTTAACCAACTGATTTACATTTTTTTGAAAGTGTTACTTGTGGCTTTTAAAAATGTTTTCATACTCCTACAATTATTGTAAATATCAAATAAATTAAATATTATTTACTTTTTAAGCATTTTAAAGAGAACTGACGTATATTTGTTTTCATGTAAAAAAAGCATTGAAATAAGTCAATTTGTTTGGAAGCTACGAAGCCAAAGACAAGACACACAGACAGATGGACATAGCCATCAAATTTATTATACCTCTCCTTTTCAGTTGGGGGCACGGTCGTAGAAGAACAGGTCTGGACACTCGCCTGGAAACTTGACCCCCTTGTTGTTTGGCTGTAGTTCACTAAGTTACCGAGAATATTGTCTTTTATTAGCGCTGATGTTATGGCGGTCAGACTAAACTCCGCCCACTTCATTTCCGCTAAGATAAACAATTTATCAAAACGTATTTGTTATCAATTTATGAAATACTTTTTTCGCTCACAAATTTAAGAAAATGCTCCAGCAATCTTTATTTACTTTATAAATTTAACAATGGAAAAAAGTGGACGGAGTTTTGAGTCCGACCACCCGGAAAACAGCGCCAAAAAGTACGACATTCTCGGTAACTTGACGAACTACAGCCAAACAACAAGGGGGTCAAGCAAAATACATTGTTAAATAGGCGAGTGTCCAGACCTGTTCTTCTACGACCATGGTTGGGGGTTTAATATGATAACCAAGAGGAAACTTGTTTATCAAAATAAAAACACACACAGATGTATAAATTATGAGTGTTTCCACAGCCTTGTTACTATTTGAAGACAAGAGCATTGCTATATAGTCTTTAAGCAAAACCCTACACCTACATACTTCATTGCTGCATGAAAAAATTATTAAAAATACTATCAAACCATTAAGAATATTCTTTTGTATTAACAGAGTGATTTTTACAATTGAACAACTTTAAAATTATTTTGGTAACTTTAATAAGTAAAACAGTCCTATATTATTTATTTTATTGGGTATTTAAGAATTAAGACAGTAAAGTTAGTAAGAAGAGGCTGACCTCATGTGTTTGTCGACCCATCGCTCCATGATGTAGGAGGAGTCCAGGGTGAAGCTCAACAACCGCTCATTGGCCGTGTGCACGACCTTGAGAGCTGCCGAGTCCAAGGTCACGACAGTGGTTGCCCTCAGCTCGAGAGGTGTAGCCAGTACTTGAAGGTTGCTGCTTAGCAGCAGAGTTGTTACCAGCCATAGGCACTTGGTAGCTATGGAATGTAACATGCTGCTGTATAATACACTTGCAACATACAAACACACAGGAAATGCTTTAAAAGATGAGGAGTACAACTATATCAGTTGAGCTACTTATTTACCTGGTTGAATTCCTCTGCAGTTCTCGTCAAAAATCCCTATTAATTGTACAATTATTTTACAGAAAACTGATACAGTACCAATATTTTATTAACACTGTACATGTAGAAAATTTTAAAAAAATTTGTCTACATGGAAATATTGTTTTCATTGGTACAGAAAGAAAACACATTTTAATAAAGTATTTAAGATAATAATAGCTTACTTGGTAACATAAATAACTCTATCTTTTGTAACATGTCATTACAACGATTAATTTTCGAAATTCTTTTCCTCATTAAATGTAATTTTAAAAATCTTAAGAAAGTTATTGTGAATGAATGCTATAAACCTATTCGTGTAATGAGCAAGGTGGAGCCGTGGTAAAACACTCGTCTCACATTCTGGAGGATCATAGTTTGATCGCTGGCTCCTGCCATCCTAACTTCACAGTTTATCAGAGTTTCCAGAAATCTCTCCAGATGAAAACTGGGATGGTTCGTTAAACAGGTCCTCGTTAACTACTACTAGTTCCCTCGCATACTTCCGCCTTGTGTTGTTCGAGGACACGTAAAACACCCAAATAATACCAAAATAAAATAATAAAGTTACTAGATGCATATAAATAATCTGTGCAAAGTAACCCTAGGGTTGGATTCAAAAACATATATTTCAGCGATTATAATAACTGCAAAACCATCTTAGCATAAAGTTTTATAAAAACCCAGTACAGTACTTATTATCTTCCAGAAAATAAAATCTATCATTTGACCTCGTGACCGAAGGATCAAATCTTTTTAAATTGTTGGACAGAACACATCTTTTGTCTTCTATTAAAACAATGGCACAGAAAACAATATCTCAACCTTAGCTGATGTGGAAGCCAACTTAGAATTCAAAACATTCCTGGAGTTCACGGAAGGCAACATAGTGAAGAAAAAGTTATTAAGTTTTTGCACAAATAATTCACAGGAAGTATATCTACGACTTGCTGATATAATGTGTTAATACAGTGAGGGTCTTTGCTTTTTCTAGGGAATCATAGGTATAGGAGTCTAGTATTGGTGTATAAATGCTCAAAAATTTTATCTTGAACCAAAATCAAAAATAGTTCAGGTGAAGATACGTGTTTGCATGCAAGTTCGATGTTGGTACGGTGATGATGTCAGGCCACACTATGTAACAACATCAAATTAAAAGTGGTGAAAACTTGCCGTAGTTTGTCATGTCGTTAGTATACAGGCAGGGCTAGGAAAAATATGTGAGATCAATGACTTGCATGCTAGAATCCAATGTCCTATGCATACTCAAGTCCCGTCTATTCGTTCATTTTCTGCTGTCTGAACGAGTAGGACAAATGGTAGGGCTTCGGTACACACAGGATAATGGATTCTAGCATGTTGGTCGTTCAAGTTGCGAAATATTCCTATCCCTATACATACATTGGCAGGACAATAAATTTCTCGCAAGCTTCTTTTTATGTCTGGGACAGTGCAGACGTGCTGCAACTCGTAAATCCTGTGAAGCTTGACTACAGCACAGCTCAGATGTGCACAAAAATGCAACTAACGTGACCTTGCCAGTCTGTGTCTGCATCCACAGATACTCGACACTACAGCGGCCAGCTCAACATCCCTACCTTCAATTTCTCCAGCGTATGCTAGCCTACGAAGATCAAGGAGTGTAGAAGAGAAAAGAGATTTCACTCACCCCAGATTAAGGTTCTTAGCTTATTACTGCTGTGTAGAATGGACCACAAACTCTTCTATCGTTACAGTCACACAGCATTGTCTAACAATAAAAACACAAACTTTCTGCTGAAATGTACTAAGTTTTATTCAATCTATGGAAGAAGGAAATTTTGTAAGAACTTTTTTGTAGTGAGAATTAACGTGCAGCAGTATACATTTTTAAAGTTGAAGTTAAAGTTCAGATTCAATGAACTTACTGTAAATAATTTGAGTTCAATTCGAAATAAAAAAAAACACAGGTTCACACACCCTTCGTATCTAGGCAACTGATGACATCACATCACTGGAAGTGAACTGAGATTCTGGTGAAGCAGCAGCAGAACAAAGATGAAGGGAAAATAAGCACCATGAGACAATATCCACACCACTGTCACATCTGCCACACGCACTCTACAAAGTTAGCCTGGTGTCAAACCACAGGCCAACTGACAAAGTAAAATGAATGTCCAGCATTTTTAATTCCTTTGTTTATATAGAAATTGTAAACCATGTGAAAGAAAAAAGATCAAAATAAAAAACTGAGTGGGCAATTCCCAATAAGATATAAAATTGAGAATACTGTCTTCTAATTTTGAGGTATGTGTTTAAGCCAGTGCAGGTTTGTGCTATTTGACTGCAGGGCTGCAACCCTCCCTGATTATTTTGAAATTACAGTAAATAATTTTCATTTTCACAGCTGGTGTTATAGAAGATGATTTGTAATGACATCTTTCGAACTACCTACTTGCCAAAGCCTTCAGCCGATCGCGAAGTCTGAGGAATGCAAGAAAGTTTTAAAAATTTGATTGTGTATGCGTTTCCTGCCTCGGGCGCTCTGAACTAGGCAGGGCTGTGCGGCAAGCAGCCCGTCTGAGTCTGACCTTGCTGGTACACGCGCAGTGCGTGTCCCGGTCAGGCGAACCCTGGAAGAAGGGGGACAGAGGTGTCTGATAAATGGTGCGCTTGTGGGCTGCTAGTAAACCAGCCTGGCTCGCAAGACCCGCCCAGTGCGCCACGCTACACTGCATTAATGACAGACGCAACTTGTCATTCAACTCGCTCGTTTCGCGACATCACTACAGTATACTGTACCAAAATTTCATGACATGTCCTACACATCGTGGCGCTTCCTACGAACTTTTCACATTTAATGTAAGTGACTTAGTTAATAAGTAAAAAAATTCTAATATCATAACTCAAAACCCACCTGAAATACATTAAAAAAAAGAAAGGTTTAAATTAGCATGTTTTTACATGTATGTAATTTTTAAACCTGTTATGCCAAAAATAATAGTTTATTTTTAATATTCTGCCATAAAATTGCCTCAAATTGAAACAGTTTTCTCAAGGCAGAATGATAAGTTTCAGATGTTACTCCTTCACGCTAGGCATTACAGTAAACATTTTTGCAACCTATTATTTCACACGAATTATAACATACTTCATGCCAAATAATAAAATAATATCAACTTAAAATACAAAGTAAAATACAAGTAATATTGTTATTAATTTTTAAAGAACGTATTTTATAGCCAAGTACTTTACCGAATCATATGGCAGAGAAGTAAAATAAACTCACAGACGAAAATTTCAAAACTTGCTTTTCTGTCTGACCACCACCATAACCATTTATCTAAAACAAAGGGTTTTTTTACTGGGCATCCTTTCCAGATACCGCAGTAGACGAGACAGAAAGCCATAAACAAATATACCCTTCCTATATGCGAGTATTTCATAATAGAGGGAATTACCATTAGAATTTACAATTATATATCAATTATTTCACCAAATTTACTGAAATATTTAAGCGGCTCTTAATATTTAAGATCTTACGAGTTATTTTTTTTTGTTGCTATATACTTTCATTATGTATAAATACTTTTCTTTATATTTATAAAAGTCGTTGTTTGAAGTCTCTAACCTCCCTCGTTGCGTATGGCCCTTATCCACGGCCGTAGAAGAACAGGTCTGGACACTCGCCTGGATATTTGACCCCCTTGTTGTTTGGCTGTAATTCACCAAGTTACCGAGAATATTGTGTTTTATTGGCGCTGATGTTACGGCGGTCGGACTAAACTCCGCCCACTTCCTTTCCGCTAAGATAAACAATTTATCAAAATGTATTTTTTGTCAATTTATGAAATACTTTCTTCGCTCACAAATTTAAGAAAAGGCTCCAGCAATCTTTATTTACTTTATAAATTTAACAATGGAAAAAGTGGATGGAATTTGAGTCCGACCGCCCAGAAAATAGCGCCAAAAAGCACGACATTCTCGGTAACTTGACGAACTACAGCCAAACAACAAGGGGTCAAGCAAAATACATTGTAAGATAGGCGAGTGTCCAGACCTGTTCTTCTACGACCGTGCCCTTATCCTATATAGGCCATTCACAATAAGTGAGCACTGTATAACAAGTTGTTGCAAATTTGTTCTAAGAAAAGAACGACAAATGAACTTTAATACAAATAACGGGTATCCACACATTAGTTAAGTGACCATTTAGTTGAAACAATGTTTTTGACAAAATATTTTCTTTTTCAAATACAGTAAGAAGTAGTATAGTTAAGAGTGTAAAAAAAACATGAACTATAGTGCATTAAATTAACGGTGTAGTTTTGTTAAACATGTAACATTGTGATTTGTGAACCTTAAAAACAATTGAGCTATGATGTCAATCAGATGTCTGGACAGCACTCTCTGATGTGATTTCGACTTGGCGTAACTTTCAACGCAGCTACCCTTGTTTTTCTCCACCTACTTGCTACTTCAAGTGCTTGACAAAGTAATCCAAAGGCATGTTAAATTTGTTACAATTATTTTTGTGGATTTTTTTCTTTGTGAATTTTGGTCTAAAAATATTAATACCTTGAAAGGTTTTAAACTGTTTTGAAACGTTACCTGATTTCCTCTACTAGGGAGGCTCCTTTACATAATGTTTCTTTAAAAAAATATTAATAAATCCATCAAAAGTATATTCAATGTTTGGGCATGAGAACTGCTAAAATTGCACCATTTTGCACCTTGAAATCCAATTTTTCCGGGGGAGGACCTCCGGAACCCCTGTTTTTATTAGGGAACAAATATTCCTCCTTGTATGCAGCCCTACCTATGTCTAAATCTACGAGCCACGCCTGGTTTTAGCCAGCTTATAAATGCTGTCCTACTCATCATTCTAAAACATTACAAATGCATGTATGGTTGTTAAAATTTGAGATGGCTATGAGCAAACATGAGTAGCACAAAAGACTGTAAATTTTGAAACAATTATAGTAAATACAACAATCGCATGATGAAATACTGTTAGCCGTTTTATTGTTCTTAAAAATGAAATATTCCTCTTGTATAAGTCCTTGATAGTACCGACTCATCAAGGCTTTTCTGGTAGGTATGGAACAAAATTCTCTGGGAAAATTTGTTTTAAATTACTTTACTACGCTCCAAAAGTTAACAATCATTTCTTATTTAAAAAGAGAAATTTAAACTAATAAAATAGCATTGCATCAGGTGCAGCTGAATTTTTTATTTTGAAGCCACACTTCATCTTTGATATTGTTTTAATGTAAAAAGAAACAATTTTCTTTGTGTTTGTTGAACCTTCGTCCAGTGTTTCCTTTATGAATTTATCTTCTTTTACAAAACATCAACATTTATTTTATTGGCTATAATTGCAAAAATACAACTCTTTTATTACAGAATTAAAACAAAGAACCTCTTACAATTTTTATGAAACTAAAACCAGGAAGAAAAAAATTAATTTCTGATGCCTTGTTTTAGCAAAAGTTTAGAAAAAAATTGTGCACTTTTGTGAAATTTTTCTGTAATGTCGGAAACTGAAACTGGACACTAAGTTTGAATAATAATTTTCTATAGTGGAAGTAGTAACTAACACAGTGCATGTAAATTATTTACGTATGTATTAAAATATTCAGCAGTTAAATTGGCAATAAATAAGCACGCATGTGCTTTTTTTTAAATATTGGTTACTTGAATGACCAGTTGATAACCATTTAGACATTCAATGAATGCAAAATAATTAATTTTGTTATTCGTAACATATACTCTTAGCATAACAAAAATGTATGTATACTGAAAGCTCATTGTACTACGGATTTGGTAAAACTGCAGATAATATTATGACTCATAAAGAGGACTGATTACACCAAGTATATTGTAGACTCGCTATAATGTAGGACGGAATTATAACTTAAAACACTGGCAGTGTACTGGGCTTCTAGTCATATTTTTCATAATCGTCTCAGTATCTATACAATATAATTGCACGAACATTGTACCAGTATTCTTTACCTACAGTATAGTGACGTGAATGTAGTATAGAACGTAAACTCACCCATTTAGGAAATAATGTTATGAGCTGGATATACTGCAGCACCTGTCACCACAAGTGACAAAAGTGTTTTACTACTCAAAGTGATAATGTTAAGGTCAGTATTTCAGTTATTTATTAATTATGAAAGCAATAACACCAGGAGGTCAAACCTTTGATAAAATCACAAGTATCAGATAACTTATCACATAAGTGAAAAGGTGAGATTATCTTTGATTGCAATATGTCTTTTTTGTCAAAAAGATACTTTATATTACATTCTCAAGGACAGTTAAAAATTTTTAAAACAGACATATTTTATTTTTAGGCATTTGCTAAGTCTATTAAATAATTACAATCACTGCCTTCCATTGCTGCTGATGAGCATTGAAATCACTTGATTGTCTGTGAGCATTCGTCAGCGGTAAAGGAACCATGTCAGCAATCTGTAAATACTTTGTCACTGTCAGTGATTTGAAACTTACAGAACACTTGGCAGCAATGGACATCTAATAAAAGGAAACTCGTACGAGGTGAATATAAACTTGACTAGCAAATGCAGCTTACTTTCCGGTAACCTTAAGAATAATTTTATTTCACAGAATTTTCTTGTACTGTACTGTGCTAGGAAGAAACACATAAATTTAATTTTAATGTTGATTTACAATGACTGCTTTGAAAAACCTTCTCAAGGAATATTTTTATGTGTAGTAATTACAATATATCAACATGATCATTTTAACACCTGCAAACATTTCCAGAAGACAGGTGTTTTGAAATTCACGCAAATGTCTGGTTTTACTGATGCTACATGTGATCCTGAGCTACAGGGGAATCAATAATTACTGTAGCCTTGAACAAGGAGTCAGTCAAATATCATCCTCAGAGACCACCGGCGGTCATAAGCAGTAACGGAACTATAAACTATATCAATGAAATAACTGCACAGTGAAATAACCTAGAATTGGAACACAGCGATTCTAGAAAACCAAGCGATGAAACAAAAATTGTTTTGTAGAGTACCAGAAAGCTATCATGTCAAATTTATACTAATATATTAAAACCTCCTCAACATCATAACGGGATTATTTATCAACCCGTGTTTGGTGGATCTGCTATAGAGAGTCAAGCACATTTTTTTTAAATGTTTCGAAAAATATATTTAATTCAGATTTGAACCCTGAACTTTAGTATAGATGTACCACAATGTATTTTTTATATTCTTTGGTCATGTTTATTTCTCCATATATGCATCTAATTTAGTGTAAAAGGAAACAATGTACGTTGGTTTCAGAAGAAAAAATTGGACTTTATTCACTATGGCATCAGACCCTCCGTGAGAGAGAGAAATTTTAGTCAGTGCTTAACGTCAAGGTCTTAAACGCTAGTGAGGAGTGACATGAAGTGTGTATGGAGTAACTCTGGAATGAGGGGGCAGGGAAAAAGGGTGTTCCTGAGAAAACCAGCTGACTATCAGCATCATCTGGCACGATTTCCACATGCGAAAGTCCGGGGTCTGACCCCGCTGGGAATCGAACCCGGGTCGCTTTGGTGGGAGGTTAGTGGTCTGATCACTTGGCGTCCGCAGCACCCTCAAACCCTTTGTTTGATATTAACAAGAAAGACGGGAATCACCACTATTTTGGATTTTTACCCAACTTCTGCAGTCTTGCATCCACACATTTATCCAAAACATGAAAAGAAATTCCCCAATTTTTAATACCATATTTAATCATACAATATCTGTCCTTGCATTATGTCTGCACCGTTACTTTAAAGACCTTTAAAGTATTTAAAAAATTTGCAAAATGTCAGCATTTGTCTTCTACAGCATGGGCTAGCTGTTTTACGTGTTATGTTGAAACCAACAAAAATTATTACGATGATAAAACATTCCACTTTAATTGCTGTTAAAACATGATTTCAATAGTTCAATCAGTAAATAAATTCTTAGATTTAATAATACAGTTACTATAGCAATTTAAAACAACTAAGTAAATTTATTGCAAACTTTTTTTTATAACATTTTATGCAGTTATATCTTAATTATTCCTCTGTGTGTGCCATAATTACGTACTGTAATTTCATTTGAATAGTTAATTACCACGTTCAGCATTTGATATAAAATTTAAAACATATTTTAAGTTTATAATACTGTTAAAGTCTCAGTAACATTCATTTGGTCGCTAATGTGAGCCCTGTATTTTCTTAATGTAATGCCGTTGTATTTTACACAGTCAATTAAATGGTTTTCAATAGCACATGATATTACTACTTCGCTGCCATTTGGAAGGCAGAGTTCATACAGTAGCTTCTTCCAGTTCGCGCGCACGCACGCACAGTGTGGCGGCCCACATACAATGAATTCGCAATTCAGCGTACACTGTTGCAAACATGAGCCGAGCGATGATGCGAACCAGGTTGACAAACTTAACTTTACGTGGCCCTCCCATACGTTAGAAGATGTTCAGTTATTCTTTCCACTTTAACATCATTTCATTATCCTTTCACTATCACTTTCACTTAAGAGATATAAGGCAACACAAGTACTAAGAATGAGAGTCGTTATGTTCATTCAGAACTGTGGTCCAGGTCTTAGCCAATCTTGAGGTAGCAGACGTAAAACACCTGTTACAGCAGCAGCGATGGGTGATATGATGGGTGATAGAACTGTGAGGTAGGAACCTTACAGTAGAGTGTGTTCTCACTATTAGGAGATCCCTTCTTATCTTTTAATTTTTCTTTGATTTGCACGTCCGGCGTGCAAATTTGGTCTCTGCGGGTAGAGGGACAGCCCCTTTTGCTCTACTGGCCAGAGCTGGCAGTAGGAGCAATTTGGACTTTCAGCTGTGGGTCCATGATTGCGACACAGTTGATCTTTGGGCAGTTGTACCTGAGTACGACTAGTCTTCGATCCCCTATATGGTGAGCTAGAGAGCCGATTTTTCGCTTGTGTTCGTCCGGTAGTTTCTCTTGACTACGTACTTTTCTTTATATAACTTTCTCTTACTACTTTTTACTCAGCATTTCAGATATGGGATAAAGTAACCAGTTAAATATCTTACGCTTTATATATCACAGCATACTTATTATATAATACTACACAGAAATAATAATTCAATTTTATTAATAATACGCAGTCTAGCACACATTAGGTTAATTTAACATTTTAAATAGTACAAGCAGTATCGATATACAGATTACTTACAGTAAATTAATAATAATAAAAGGCGCGTACAATTATAAGTATCCCCATCCCGATTCCATAAATGATAACTCGTACACTCGGAATGATAGTCGTTATGTTGAACTCTAACTCTTCTTCAGTTCGTTTGATATAACGGGATGTAGGCTTTCAGGGTTCAGTCACTCATTTCAGAGGGAATTTTTCTTCCTTTCTCTTTTCTATCGTCGGCGAATTGCGCGTAGTGACGTGCGATTTTGGTCTCTGGGAAGAGTGGTGCTCTGCCCTAGAAAGACCACCTTTGTGCCCTATTGGTGCTGTGGCTAATCAGGCCATAGGGTACGTCCATGGATGCGTTGGGAGCCCTTGTCAATGTGGGGGTAGGCAAGCGACACATTGTCTTTGTCCAGGTACCTGAGTACTCTGGTCGCCCTTCTGAGATGTGTCATGAGTGCAGTTTTTGTGTCCGAGTCTATTGTCTTTCGTTTTCCTGTTAATTACTATATATTACTTATCTCAAGTACTTTTCTTATGTATATTTCTTATATCTATCTGTATTTTCCCCTGACTGCTTAGGCCTATATATTTATATAACATTTTTGTTACAACCAGTATATTTATCACAGGGACCCATATGTTTAGCTGCAATTTAATAAATATTTAAATAATAAATATTCCGGTATACGCACACACAGTAGGTAATATTGATATTATTATCACAGTATGTCATAGGTACAGTTAAAATAATGTTATAATTAAATAATAATTATTCCGGTATCTGCACACACAGTAGGTAATAATAATATACTTATCACAGTGATCTATACGTTCAGTTAAATAAGTTAATAATAATAACATAATAAATGTTACAGCAGGCTAACACACAGTAGATAATATTAATTAATTTAAACTGTAATTTATTCATTAAATAATTTTTGTAAAATATTTAACACGTTAATTTAGTGACGGCATCGTATAGTAATAATAATAATAATTTTACATTTCCACTCAGTAATATTTCAATAGGAGCAGACCAATTTCGGACATTAAATTAGAAATTTTGTGATGTAATAAGGAGGGAGAGATTTTATATAACTAATTAATAAAATTACTAAAATTGATATGTGTAATAACGGAATGAATGTCTGTATTTTTTTTTTGACAAAATTTTAGAAAAAAAAAAATAGTACATGAACTAAGACCAGAATTTTAAGTTGCAGATCACCAGACAGTACAACCAGGCCAGATCCAGACCAACGCCTACAGAACATTGACCTATGGTCATCCGACAACAGCCGGCGAAGACAAAAGCAGTGCTGCCAACAATGACCTGAGCTAGCAACCATTACCTACCACAACATTCTGCTAGCCTCTAACCGCTCACACCAGGTTCCTCACTCCACGTATGCTTTCTACAGTCTCAGGTAACACCAGCAGTTCTATACTTACAAACACGTACACATCACGGTCGACCGTTACACAAAAAACAATTACACACATAACATAATACAAACATGAGAAAAATTTTTCTTCTGCAATCTATCTCAAACGTATGTAAAAACAGTATTAAGTACAGTTTAAGAGAAAAGATTCATTCCACGCAAAGTATTATATTTCAAATATCAAGTATGTAATAAATAATTTTTATTTATAAAAGTGTAAATGTTGTATTAACATTCACAAGTAAGCACACGAAAAAAAAAGTATATTTATTCAGTTAAGAATAAAACATTTCACTTATACATAAGCCTCAGTATTGTTTTGAAGTTAATGTAATTTTTAAACCATTATTAAAGTAATACACTACTGTAAAATATTCAGAAAAAAGGCCTAAAACGTAAAAAAAGAACAAACTAAAAATAAATATCTAATAGAAAATGTTTATAAGTTTCGTTAAAAACATTTGTAACCCGTAATTAGAAAAAAAATGATGTATTTCGCTTGGAAAATGTATCATTCATATAACAAAAATATGTATTTCAGAATCACATAAAAATATATAAAATAGAATTGACATAAAACGTAATTTATATTGAGAACAATAGTATCGGGTAGTCAAGAAAAAAAAAATTTGTAACTTAGATGTAAGCATACCTGTTTAATGTCATCACACATTGGTTAAATCAGAAAAATTAAAATAGTACATAAGTTAATGTTATTTAGGGTTAAGTCAGTGTAAATTCCTTGTAATCCTATCCCTTTGATTGAAATTTAGGAGGAACGGTGCACCATTTTTTTTCTGTTAGACAGATTTTTACACATTTATTACAGTAATAAGTTAATGAACTCCTAAATTTCAAACTATTCCGTCTCAATCCACACCCTAAAACCTTATCATGGCCATTAGATATAGTTCATACACCGATCTGTAAATTTAGACTGTAGTAAACTGTGATAACCTTGTTACACTTTTCAGCAAAATTTAATACTCGTTGTGTGAGGGGAGCGTAAATTATTTTAAAATTTTTCTTAAATATTTTAACTTAATTTGTATGCAATTAAATTTCAATTTTAGTTTTTCTGTTAACTAAACTAAATGTTACTAGGCAAACTAGCTAGACCCACCAATACATGGACATTCAGAACAGTTACTGTCAACAAAAGGCTGCGCGTATCGCGACCTACACTCATAGTAGTCTGCCGCATTCGCGAAAGAAGATGTGCACGTCATAGCTATAACCCAAGGCCACTTATCAAACCTTCACATTCAGCAGTACAACAAAGCTCGGCGCTGACCGAATGCAAACAGCAGAATTGCAAGAGACGAAGGCACATCCTTTACCTTTAGCTGTCCGTCTGCCATAGTTTTTCCTTCACTATAATTTTTCCTTTCTGTCTGAAGAAACAACCGTATTCCATATCCTACTGCCACAATACTGCAAGAGCACCTACCGAACCATATACAGGATGGTTGCTATTTCAAATTCTGACGACCAACCCTTATGATACGGGGACGTATAATTTTGGTAACTTTGGAGGCAATGTTATGATTACAGCCTCGCCTGGAGGACGGGCTAGCGACGACGGCAGTGCAATAGGTCAGGGGTTGCACAAGACAAGGGCCTCAGCGATTCTTCCCACCTCCACTGAAGTGTGTCAATATAACGCAATGTATCGGGGGAATCGAGGTCTGTCTCCTTCAAGCCTTCCAGCCGTCACCAGCTCGCCAGGATGGTCATGGGTCGAGACCCACGACGTGCCGCTGTCCGTCGATAGCCGTCTCAATCATCATCAGCCTCCGGCATCATGCTAACGGTGAGGTCTAAGGTGTCCAAAGGGTCACCCATCATAGAGTAGAACAAATAATTATTTAAAAAGGCGCTCCCCTCCAACCTAAATTATGTAGTACAACCGTGTAGTATTTGTAATTAACTTATGTAGAGTAAAGCCACCATAATTAAACCAACATAATTCATTTAACCGTAACCCTCACCCTTAACTTAATCACTTAAATAGTTTAAGCATAAAGTGCCTACCTCTGGCTACAGCCACCCTACAACTATAAAGCATGTATAAAACCTACCAAAATATTCATTTTACAACACAAGGACATGACCCCGTTTTGTTCAAGTTTAAATTCTGCCATTCTGCCTTTCTCATGCTCAAAATATTTTCTTTTCCGTTCTCCTCAGCTAGTCACATCAAAACTCCGTCCCAATATGGGTGGCCGAAACTGATGTGCAACTGCTGATTTAATGCGCTGTTGCCAGTTTACTGGCTGACTGCTACATTGTTGCGAATTCTGTGCAGAGTGCTGTGCCTACAGTCGACTGTGCTGCTGCAGCTAGTATGCAAGAAACACAGTGGCTGCACGTGAGGCTGCAGCCGGTAACTGCTGTTTCATCCATCACACAATTTGTCCGTGTTATCGAGGGGAGTCCGGGGAGGTGGGGTAATCAGTCATTAATCACAAGAAACGCGAAGAAATTAGAGGCTGCAATAAATACTGTTTTCTACGTAACTATTGTATCAAGTTAGGGGAGGGCTGCCATGCAGTGGGAAAATTAACACTAACGTGGAGTACTATGAAAGAATGTCAAACAATGTGGGCAGGCAGATCTTTATTTATTTTTTTATGCTACTACTTCTGGCTGATCCTTTTTTTTTTTATCTCTGTGCTAGACGCTGGCACCAAGGCACCCTTCTATCACATAAAAGTTTTCGTCTGGCTGGCGGCAGCCAATGTGCGTGCATGTGTGAGAGAGATAAGAAATGATCGTTGGAGATAAGCTAGGGAGGTTGCGAGCGGAAGTAGTCAAGGTCAACCGGTACAGTCTCATGCAATACAAACACCGCACGTGACCACACGCATCTCACACAAGATGTTTACATTGAAAAATATCTTACGTCCGTATGTCACAGCGTAGGGGCAGCAGCCAACTGCTAGACTGGTAGTTACTCTACCCTCCTACAAACTTACAAAAATAATTTTCTTCGTATACACTAATAAAAACGGTACTGTAATTAACAATCATTCTGGGTCACTGTAAACATGTAAACACATTTTAACACTACTAATTTCAAAATTTAATTTAATGTATGCAAAGTGCATCATAGAACACATCATTTACAGCTTTATTCTTACACAAATTGTCATATTATAAAGCAATAAAATTTTAATCATGTTCTACAGAGTTACCGTATTTACTCACGTAATCGCCGCATATTTTTGACCAAATTTTAGGTCCAAAAAATGGGGTGCGGCCATTATAAGGGGTTTTCAAAAAAATTACCTTCTAAATCTTTTTGGTGTAGAATATAACAAATGTAAATTTTTTTCTATATTTACTCGTTCATAACGGGACCATTTCTTCTAAAATAGAGAGAAAGATTTTGTCGGTGTATAGCAAACATGGAAAAATTAAGATTACAAAATCGTGTTAATCCATTCACGTGCGTCACTCAATGAAAATTGTTTAAAATTATCCCGCATAAGACATTTACATTTCACGGTTCATTACATGTACGCTTTTATTTCCCGTGAAGTAGTTTATAAACAAGTCCGATTCACGCTTAAAACGTTACAACTCTCCAGACGCCGTTACGTTATCAACAGAGCATCATCAACCAGCGAGCGTGACTCATCGTGTCCGGCTTGGGCATGGATGTTGTGTTGTTCTTTCACCACCCACATTGGCTCTTGAAAACATCGTTGTTAAAGGGGCGTAAAACCCTCTCACCAATTTTTCTACATCGCAATGCGAAGCAATGATTTTTATTTTTTCTTTAATGTCCGGAACAATTTGTTTTGCAGCCCTGAATTCATTGCACATACCAGACCAAAATAATTTTCTGTTTATGTTTCATTGTAGCCAGTAGTTACCGTCATTTCACAAGCACCGCACTGAAATGTATGTTTACGACACACGTGTGTGCCTGGCTCGCAGGACGAAGAGGGAGGAAAGATAAAAAGGTGAGAGGTCGGCCTGCTGCGTTGCATCTTTACTCGCGCGTCGCGCTAGCAACATTTTACCACACGGAACTTGCCAGATATTTACTGTGGGATTATTAAAGGCTAAGTGGCAATGGACGACTACGTTATAAAGTTTAATACTGTTCTAAAATATAATGTGATGTATTTAAATCCAGTAGAAACAATTTTTTATGTCTTTTAACTGAGACCGTATCACCACGGTCTCGTGAACAATCACGGCCGAGCTACCTGGACAAGCTGTCCGGCCTCAATTTCCACTAACACCCTTCCCCACAAGCGTACTCATTTAAAGTTCACACACAGACACAGGGACTATCACTACGAATAAACATGAGTCAGGGAGGAATTATGTTCGAAGGGCTGTATATTGAACAAATCGTTACATAGGATTCCATTGACAGTTGGTTTTACAAATATTAAGCAT